>MEHQ01001390.1:56944-75429 GCA_008828725.1 Saccharina japonica | reverse complement strand
GGGGAAAATAAATCTGTCCGAAATGACATGACGATTATTTTTTACTTGAGTGATTGGTCGCACGAGGCAGCCAGGGCTGTGAAGCTGGGCTACGTCAAGCGATATGGCGCTTTTTCGCACGTCGGGACAGATCATCGACAGATCATCGACAGATCATCGATGTTTTCTACTTGATGATCTAGATATTTCAGGGCAGATGGAATACTGATCTGTAGGATCTATGTGTAGCTCAATGTTGCCGGGTGGGAGCCGTGCATAATATCATGCATAATCTTTGTACAAGTTTCCTGAGCTGCTGGATCTGTATTTCCACACATGATGCACATGAAGCATTTCATAATGCCAGCTTAACCCTTTTAGAACTGCAGTCCCGTTTTGGGGACAAATTACTTAGAATTAGAGTAGTTTGTCCCCAAAACGGGACTGCAGTTCTAAAAGGGTTAAGACCTACAAGGACCTGTACTATATTTAGATCGTCTAGATCATGATTTGTCCGACGTTGTGCACTCTTCAAGTGTCCGGACCCAGAAATGCCAACTGTTTAGACGCTTTGCCGTTTGCGCGGAACACGTTCCCCTTATGCAGAGCCATTTTCATTGGAGCCATGAAATTTCAAAATTTCAAAATTTCAAAATTTCCAACCTTTTTTTCGCGCAATTTGCTGTATTTTTCATTTTTTTTTCCAATTACAGTATTGAAATGCGAGGCCTTTCCAAACATTTTGCCATCTGTTAAATTTCCAAACTTTGGAAATGATGTACCTATTTTTCCTGTTTTTTTCCTGTTTTTCTTGGAAAAAAAACTTGGGAATTTTGGAAAAGAAAGTTGCTCGATAAGATTGGCTGCCCTGATTTACGCACAAACTTCTTGTTGTCTGGGGCCGTTTCGAAAAAGTATAGAACTCTGGATGTATTCTGACTTCGGACGCGTTTTACGATTGAGGTGTACGACGAGCACTTTTTTGTTGATTTTGTTTCTGAATTGTTGGGCTCCTTAACCCATATGCAGAACTGAAAAAAACATGTCCTACACTAATTTCAAGTAGTTTGTCCCCAAATTCGTGGGACCAGTTCTCATCATAAGGGCCCGTATTAACGAGTATAAAATAAATTTAATTTGGAAAAATAAAAATAAAAGTTCGCTTTTCATTGGTCAACACACGCACCAGCACCAATTTTTATGCCCCAAGATCCTAATCTTTGGTGCTGGTGCGTGTGTTGACCAATGAAAAGCGGATTTGAATAAAAAAAATCCAAATTGAATTTTTTTCTTCTTCGTTAAAACGGGCCCTAAGGGCCCATATTAACGAGTATAAAATAAATTCAATTTGGGAAAAATAAAAATTCAAATTCGCTTTTCATTGGTCAACACACGCACCAGCACCAAATATTAGGATCTTGGGGTATAATCTTGTGTGGTGCTGCGGGTTCTGACCAATGGAAAGCGAATTTGATTTTTTTTTTCAAATTGATTTTTTTTCTTCTTCGTTAAAACGGGCCCTAAGGGGTTACCTAACCCATTCTTGTGTTGCAATGTGTTTCGTTGTATACTCAGCCCTTTTAGGACTGCAGTCCCATTTTGGGGACAAATCACTCAGATTATAAGTAGCTTGTCCCCAAAACGGGACTCCAGTTCTCTTAAGGGTTAGGTAGGCCATGGTATTGTGCATCGAGTACGTACTCGTAGCACTTTTTTTTCTGTCCAATGTCAGTTTTTCGGTGGGGTATATAGAGCTCTCCTTAACCCATCCAGAACTGAAAAAATTGTCCCACACCAATTCCAAGTAGTTTGTCCCCACCCTCCGAGGGCAAAAATGGTGCACCTCTCTGTACCGTAGCCTGCGTCTTTGTTTCGAGTCTGACGGGCATGTTTCCACACACACCTCGTTCAGATCATGACCTATCTATCTATCTGCTGTGTAAAGATAGATGAGATGGTTCATCACCTGCCGTTTTGAGGGTCGTAGGTTGTGCAGGATCAATCTTCACCGTATACAGATCCAGCCCAGGAAACATGTGCTAGACCTCGCAGATTATACCCGTCCCATCCAGCAACATGATCTGCAGTAGAGATCATGCAGTATCGCAGGAAACATCTGCTAGATCATGCAGACTATTCGGGTCCCATCCAGCAACATGATCTGCAGCATAGATCATGCAAGATCGGGAATAGATCTCCGTTTTGAGGCAATATCTACTGTAGATCCTGAAGCGGGAATCGATGATCTATCTGATCTATCTGTAGATGATCTGTCCAACGTCTGCACGTTTGGACTTTTCGCCACCAAGGATCTCAGTACACTGAGGGGCCGTAGTGGTACGGGTATGGGACCGTGGACCCTCGCATCTCTACAATGCCGGGACGGAGCAGGTCGGGTGTTAACGGGGGGGGCGTGTCCTCCTGTCGTGTATGGCCATAGTCGTATGACCAATAGACCCTCGCATCCCTCTGTCGTACGATGCCGGGACGTACGTAACACGTCGGGTGTTCACCGACTAGGCAGACATCTCGTATATCCGATATGTGCATCACATCTATCTCTCCTAGGTGTGGAAGTTCAATTTTTCTAAGCGGGTCACAGGACCCGTCTCGATCCCATCGCTTTTAATTCCCAGCTCCCAACCTGGATGATAGGGGAGGGGGTTTGCACCACCTCTCGGCGGCCTTCTGCACGAACAAGGCATCATGGTCACAGGGGACAGGGCCCCGTTATAGTGCCGGTGAAATCGCTTGGCACAGATGGGATTAACCAGTCAGTGTGGCAGTGTGCGGAGTAGATAGTGCCGGTTGCCGCCATAGTGCCGGTATTGTTGGCTGGTGTAACCGGCACTTTTTTTTTTTTTTTTTTTGTCCATCCCATTTATTATCTTCGCCCTTCCTTTCTCTCCTTCCTAGTCGTAACTTAGATCCGGGGTCACAAAGTAGGCTCTTCTCCCTCCTCCCCCACTACGGTTCTTGCCTTGCATTTTTATCGCGAGAAGATTACAGCACTTTCTTCCCTCGTCGACTTGCGTCGGCACTATAGAGAGACCACTACTACTTCTTCCCCCCCGGTATACATGTGGCTGCATTCATTTTTATCGCGCATACATTACGTGCGATATATAGAGGGCTCATTTCGTCATATTCCCACCACCACCACTCTTCGTCGATATACGTATATACATATCGATTTTTTGCCTCACCTCGCGCACCCGCACTTTCTTCGTCGACCGAAAACAGAACTCAGAAAAACAAAGCAGAGGGGTTGTTCACAGCAGTGTCGCAGGTCAAACTTCGCGGGTCGGGTCAGGGTGACCTGGCCTGGCTACGGGCGCGTGCTGCAATGGTTGAAACGTTCCCTGAACGACGGGGCTGAACCCATTCAGAACTGAAAAAAAAAAAAACATCCCACACTAATTCCAAGTAGTTTGTCCCCGCAAACGGGGGACCGGTTCTTAACCCATTCAGAACTGCAAAAAATGTCCCACACTAATTCCAAGTAGTTTGTCCCCGCAAACGGGGGACCGGTTCTTAACCCATTCAGAACTGCAAAAAATGTCCCACACTAATTCCAAGTAGTTTGTCCCCAAATTTGTGGGACCAGTTCTTGAGGGGTTTAGGGGTTAAGAACCGGTCCCACGTGTTTGAGAACCTAATGACCCGACCCGACCCGACCCGACCTGACCCGTGAGATTTTTAAGACCTCCCGAATCCGACTACCCGCGGGACCATCGGGTCGGCTCATGACCCGTCAAGAGCCCCTGTAAAAACAGCGCCGTTCACGGGTCAGATCAAACCTTGTGGGTCGGGTCGGGTCGGGTCGGGTCGGGTCCGGTCAGGGTGACCTAGCCGGACCCGTAGAGTTTTTTAAAGCCTCGTGACCCGACCCGATCCGACCTGTGACCTAACCCAACCCGTGACATTTTAAAGACCTCCTGAACCCGGCCCACGGGTCGGCTGTATGGCCCGTGGAGAACCCTGGACGAAAGAAGGGCCTGATCATGGGTCAGGTCAAGCCTCGCGGGTCGGGGTCGGGTCAGGGTAACCTGGTCCGACCCGTGATATTCTGAAAACCTCCTGACCCGGCCCGACCTTTCACCCGACCCGACACGAGAGATTTTGAAGATCTCCTGCGACCCGCGGGTCGGTTCATGATCCGTGGAAGAGCCCTGGAATTTTTCCCCTGTGCTTAGATTCACCACCGGCGGGGTTTCGAACCTTAGCGCAGGTGGCAGCAAGGATGACGGTCTACCGCTGATATGATACAAAGCGGTCTGGAAGGGGATATGCCACCACCAACGAATGAGATGTGGAGAGTCAGGCCAAAACTTCCTAAAGAAAAAAAATAAAACGATTTTTTATTCAAGAGTAACCAACACATACATACATACGTAGAGGAGTAAATAGGACAGGGTAGTATGGTATAGGTGATCCGAGCAGCGCCTCTCCTATTATACTTCGTACACACATACATCGAACACCCACCACTACCACCACAACAACTACCCACTGCTGTGTATTAATCAGGGCTCAGCCAACCAATCAATCGATCAATCAATCAATCAATCAATCAATCAATCGATCGATCGATCAATCAATCAATCGATCAACCAATCAATTAACCAATCAATCAACCAATCAATCAATCAACCAATCAACCAATCAACCAATCAATCAATCAACCAATCAATCAATCCATACATCAGTCAACATCTGTTCATCATTTTGTACGAGTACTCGTGAGGTAAAAAAAAAGAGGCAAATACACAAATTATACCAACACGGGCAAAAACACGTGGGACCGAACCCCCTAAACGCAAAAAAGGCCCCCTCCAAATCTAAACCCGCGAATATCCCCCGTCAATAACATGTGCATGCGCCATATAATACAATCAAGTGCGGTGGCGGCTTCCACTTGATCACCACTCACAGTAGTCCAAACCACAAATCAGATGATCAGATTGCCCCTTTTTCAAGGCAGAACAAAAAAAGTCACGGAAAAACTGTTTGTTTTTTGTCTTGTGATCCCCACCCCCCCCCCTTTTTGGCATTATCAAAACGCATCGATTAAGAGTACGTCAAAACACGAGAACGTAGGTAATGTATATTACTTCTCTCGTTCCTACATACCGTAGTGTAGTGACCACTTCCAATCCTGTCTTCGCCGGCTAAAGAAAGCGTCCATCTCAGTGTCACAGCTAGGAGACAGCAGCAGCAGCAGCAGCAGCAGCAGCAGCAGCAGCAGCAGCAGCAGCAGCAGCGACGAACGTAGCATCACAACAGCGATGGAAAGACAAACAAATAAAAAAAAATCGCCACACCAAAACCAGTACCATACTCTTACAGACGGGTGGGTGTCTCTGCTGGGTGTCTCTGCTACTCAACTACCATTGACAGCCCACATCATAAAAAAGGGAGCAAAATCGCCATACAGGCGGAGAAAACTAAAACAAAAAAACACGGACTACACTGTTTTCTTTTTTCTTCCTTTTTTTTTCTCTCTCTTTCGACCCAACCAACTACAACTCTCTCTCTTTCTCTCTCTCTCTCGCCAAACCCTGCGTTGCCTCTCTCGCTCGCTCGCGCGTGGGGCAGCTCTCCGCTCGACCTACTACTGAACACATCTTGTTTTTCTTTTTCTTCGCTCGCGCACGGCTTCGTTCGTGCACTGCTGTCGCGCCGCGTGGTGGGTCTCTCTCGTCGTCGCCATGAACTGCGTCGCCAAACAACACCAACACCAACACAAACCAACAAGATGACGGGGCGTATCATAGGACACGATAAATAAACAAACGCAGGACACACACACAAACGCACACACGAGCCCGCGCAAAAGCTCGCAAGCCCTCCCCCCCCCACCCCCCCCGCGTGCCATACGACCACGGCCGTGCACGACACGAGTACACCCACCCCCCCCTCCCCGCGCAAACGAGAGTCTCGAAACCCGCCCAACAAATCTCGAAAGGCCATCCAGCTAAATCCCCTTTTCACCTCGTTCTCCTCCTGTCTTACTCTCGCTGCTCCCCGTCTCCCCACGCTTCACGCTTGCTTGCAAAAACCACACACATTCTCGCCGCGTCGTCACACTTGAACGCAACAAAAAAACACTAATAAAACCACAGAAACTACTACTGTTATTGTTGTTATGTAACCTAAGACATCACCCGATAGGAAAATATAAAAAAAATAGATAAAATGGACTGGTACACACTCCATCAGTGGCCTAGCGCGCACGGTATGTTTTTTTTTTTGTCGCTATACGTACGAGGCTCAAATCAGCGACCTCTTTCTCCCCCTCTCTCTCTCTCTCTTTCTCGACCCTCGAACCTATCCCCCCCCCCCTTCCCATATAACCCCAACACAGCACCTCGAAACCCTATTTTGCCTCTCCCGATGATGATGCCCCACCCCAAAACACCACCAAACCTCAGCACTATCAGCGTGCAGCGGTCCTTCTCGCGCGCGAGCTTAAGAGACAGAATGACGGCCAACTATAAAAAAGAGGGTGTGGGAAGATCAATGTAACATTGGGAACAAACACGGGAACAAAATTCATCGGGAGAATACAGGGAAAGCTGGCGAGGCGCCGAGAGAGCTACCACACCGCGGCCACCGCCGGTCTCTACCGGAGGGATCATGAAACGCCCCGAAACGCCCCGAAACGACACGAATTGAAACGGAACATACCGTAGCGAAACGTACACTGAAGCGTAACGACAAAGAAAAAGAAAGCTAACGATAACGAAAAACGAAACGTATCGGGAAAAAAAAAACGAAACGAAACGAAACGAAACGAAACGAAACGAAAAAACGAACCGTAGTAACGAAACGAAACGAAAAACGCGACGAAAAGAAATGAAACAAGATACGAAACGGAAATAAAACGCAACGCAACGACCAATAGAAATGTAACGAAACAAAACGTAACGAAACAAAAAAAGAAACGAAAAAACGAAACGACACACGGAACACACGCTCTCGCGATCCCTCGCGCGATCCCACCGACGCAGCGAAACGAGCCCCCCCCCCCCCCCCCCCCCGCGCGCGCGCGCCCAACAAACCCCCTAACTGTCCGGCGAAGGTTTCGAGCCGCACCCCTGTCCCACCCACCTGTTTCCTCTTTTTACCCTTCTTCGTATTCTCTGCTTCGACAAAATTTTGCCACACAACCTATAAACCCACCCGCCTACGAGTACTTGATCCACCAACCTATTCCAACCACAAACCTACTGCTCGATCTACCCACCTATCATTCACGCGCGCGTCCCCTAGTCCACGCACCCAAGAAAAAACAAAGAAATAAAAGGGGAAGGGAAGGGAAGGCAAGGGAAGGGCGGAGGGGGGTTTAAGAACGGGAACATAAAGAAGACGATCGGTCTCTTCTTCCCTCTCTGGGTCACCGAGGTCAACGCCTAGTAAGAAGAGCGACCGAAACATCTATCCATAATTTACGATTGTCCCACCCTCCGCTCCTGCCCTTCTCCCCCTCGCCCGCCCGTCCTCGGCCTCCTCCCCCCCCCCCCGCGCCCTATACCTCCCTCGCTGCCAGCACACGGCCGGCGGCGGCGGCACTGATGTACCGGTGTGTGCTGGGGGCATCTTCCGGCTGCTGTAGCACGACAAGACAACAGCCAGTGTACGGTATGGTGTTTGGGTGCGCCGAGCCCCGCCCCCCCCCGCCTCCCGGTGGCGAGCAAATGTTGCTGGTCGACGAAAACCACATTGCTCCGTCCGGCATTGTAGGGTATGCGAGGTCGAATGGTCATAGATACGGGCTACATAATTGAAAATGAAGTACCCCCCCCCCCGCCCCTCGCCGGGCCGTAGCATGACAGTCAAACATCGGAAGGCGGTTTTTTCTCGTTTGCCCCCGGTGTGCGTCCACCGCAAACACCAACGCGACAGCGATCCCCCCCCCCCCAGGCGGCGAAGAAATTGACCCCTCACACCCTCCTCCGATTCCAAAACGTGTGCACACACGCCCCCGAAAAAACATCACATCCAACTCCCCCCCAAACAGGCGAATGTGAGCAAAAACTGAAACAAGGCAAAACCCCCCCCTCCCCCCCCTATCCCCGGCCAAAGCAGGGCGCTTGGAGGAAGGCGATTGGTCGATCGAAGACCCCCGCATCCCTCCTTCAGAAACTCAGAAACGTTATCGGAATGCTCCGCCCAACCGATACCTGCTCTGCTGCTGCTGTATCTTCCTACCTCATATCCTCCTCCCGCCTATTAGCGGCAGTTCAATGGCGGGAGGATCAGCCTGCATTGCTCCGAAGCAACACGCCACACGTAAAACGAGCGTCGCCGTTATCGCTCTGCCGTTATCCCGCCCCCCTTCTAGCGCTAAAAAACACCCACCAACACACTTTAGCGACAAGAAATTTCCCCGCACATCTAATCTACTGGTATCAATTACTACCAGTGGTCGAGGAACTTGACCCATCAAGCCACTCTGCAATCATCAAGATCAATCAATCGAAATCATTCAATCATCAAGCCAAGCAATCATATTATCGAATTCAATGAATAATCACTCATCAATCACATTAATCAATAAAATCAATCAATCATCAGAGCAATCAATCATCAACCCATCAAGCAATCAATCAACCAATTCATCAAATAACCACAAATCACCAACCAATCAAGTAACTGCCGGTATACGGATCAACCAAGCTAATCAACCAAACTAGCTAATCGCCCAATAAATCTCAATCAAGCATCGCTCACAACAACCATCCAATCAATCATCAAGTCAATCAATCAACCAAGTCACCAATCGAAACTGCCGTAATCGACACACCAACCTAATCAACCATAATCTAGCAATCGCCAAACTGCACCAGCCAACTAACCAACTAAACGTAAGCAACCGCACTAAAAGGAAGGCTTAGCCATCCGTACAGTACAGCAGTACATCACGAAAGTCATGATAGTTACGGTGATTAGAGTCACGCTCCGACCGTTGTCCATCCTCCGACCCCCGCTGCTTTCCACAAAGCCTCCTTCACCCTTCACCCGAACAAAGAGAGTGAGAGATAGGCCGGCGGAGAGCAAAGGCCTCACGGGGGGGGCAGGCGCTACCCCCTGCCCCTGAAGCGTCTGCACGAACAAAAAACAACTGGCACGCCAAAAAAAAAACAAAAACGGGGGGGGGGTGAGGGGCGGGGGGGGTGGGATACTTCTATTGATGCATGGCGTAGTCCGTTTATATGACAAATGCCCTCGCATCCTCCAATGCCAGGTGACGGAAGCACTGTCGGGTTTGATCGACCAGGCGACATCTGCTAGCACAAGGGGGGGCCAAAAAAAAAAAAAAAAACGGTGGCAAAATCACATTTTGACATCATCATCGTCGTCATCGCCATCATCTTCCGCCCCCCCCCCGCCGCCGAGACTATCAAGACATACAGCAGCCACGCCAGGTCAAAAGTCAACCGAAACCTCCTAACACCCCTCTTCCAAGTATGTACACAATCAGGAGGCCGGATGCCCGGCTTTGGCGGGCCGGATCGCTCGGCACCGCTTGTTCGTCTCAGGCAACAACAACAAACAAAAAAAAACACGTCTCTTCGCGGGCCATGATGACCTTTTACACCCCGCGCGGGTCGGGCCAGGATTTTTTTTCGAAATCTCAATGGTGGGATCGGGTCGGATCATGTCACAGGGAGTTTTTAAACTCTCACGGGCCGGGTCGGGTCGGGTCGGATCAGGTCACAAGGAGTTTTCAAACTCTCACGGGTCGGGTCGGGTCGGGTAAACTCTTACCCGGCTTACCCGGCCCCGTAAACAGCCCTGAAAAAAAATCTCTCTGCTCGAGATGCCGCAACAAATTGTACGTCCATCTCACCCCCCCCCCCCCCCCCCCCCCCCCCCCCCCCCCCCCCCTCCCCCCCATCTCGCTCCCCGGCAAAACATGCTAGGAGACCGCGGTTTGACCGCCTTGACTGACCGCTCCCACACTAAACCTAGTATAATAATAGCTTGACCGACCGCCTTGACTGACCGTCTTGACTGGCCGTCTTGACTGACCGTCTTGACTGACCGTCTTGACTCACTCAACGGTGGCAGAGGGGGGTTTGTCGACCCTTTTTTGCCTCAAAAGGGCAATAGTTGGAGGTTCTCAAGTGAGTAACTACAGGTTTCGTAACCAGGCATGATACTTTTACTATTACTACTGTAGTATAGTATGTTTGAAGTCAAGGACTACTACTGCTGCACGTAGCGGCATAGAAATCTTGGTCCGGGCTGTGCCAAAACCAACAGCAACATCTTCCGAGTCATGTTTCAGGGCGAGATATACTGAGCTCCTCAGTGTGAGGACCTCAGATAATAAGGCGACGTCCTTACAGGGCACAGCTCCGCGCGGTCCGATCCCTTCAATGCCCACCGCCCCCCCTCACAGATATGCTGAGCTCCTCGGTATGAGAAGCTCGGATAATAAGGCACCGCCCCTACAAGGCACAGCTCCGCGTGGATCGATCCCTTCACTGACCGCCCCCCTCCCCCCTCGCAGATATACTGAGCTCAGAAAACAAGGCGCCACCTCTGCATTACACAGCTCCGTGGTTCGATCCCTTTACTGACCGTTCTCCCCTCCCCTCACAGATATACTGACCTCAGATAATAAGGCGCCGCCCCTGCAAGGCACAGCTCCGTGTGGTTCGATCCCTTCACTGCCCCCCCCCCCCCCCCCCCCCCCCCCCCCCCCCCCCCCCCCCACAAGCATGCCGTATTACACGGATGATAAGATAACACACGCCCCCCCCTTCCGACGAAACTTCAAAAGGCTGTTTTTTCTCTCGACAACGGTCACAGCAGTAGTGAAAAACGCCGAGTTGACACGTCAATTTACGAGATATTTCCAAAGAACAGACCCAATTTAAAAAAAAACAGCCCATATTTCGCGTCTCGTTGAGTTTCCCTCCCCCCAAGTTTTAGAGCGAAGAGAAAGAGAAAATCGGCTCGGAAATTTCCCTTCCCAGGGTGTGTGTTACCTTGCGTGTTACCAGGGTATACGGTATAGTTATGCTATGATAGGAGACCACGGTGTTGACGCCTTGACTGACCGCCCCATACACTAAAAGCAGCATAATAAGAGGCTAGGAGACGGCGGTTTGACCGCTCGACGGACCGTCCCCCTACACTAAAACCAGTATAATAAGGCCCAAAAGAGGGCGTTGACGCGTCCAACGTCCAAAAAAGACGGGTGTTCTACTACGAGGGGGCGTATATAGAGTAATCAGAACCCAATGTGGTGAGCAAAGCATAAGGGGGATACGTGGTTTTTGGGTCCCATCGTAAGTTCTGACTACTTTTCTTACTACATTGGCCCACCCCGTGATAGCGTATTTTTTCCCAGGCGGCGGATATTATCCCGCGAGCAGGGCCTTAATAAACGGGCGTCAAAACCCCCTTCCCCCCAACAAAAAAGCCAAGAATCAGGAAGAGTGCAAAACAAATATCCAGCAGACGAACAAAAGACGGGGGGAAATGCTAAAATATCCCCTTATACCCCCCCCCCCCCCCCGAAAAACATCCATCCAACAGACGAATGTGAGCAAAAATGAACAAGGCAACCCCCTCCCCCCCCATCCCCGGCAAAGCAGGCTTGGAGAAGGCGATGGTGATCGAAAGAAACCCCCCGATCCTCCTTCGAGAAATCGAAACGTTTATCGAGAATGCTCCGCCCAACCCGAACCTGCTCTGCTGCTGCTGTGATCTTCCTACCCTCATATCCTCTCTCCCCGCCTATAGCGCAGTCAAGGGGGAGGACAGCTGCATTGCTCCGAAGCAACACGCCAACACGTAAAACGAGCGGCGTTATCGTCTGACCGTTATCCCCGCCCCCCCTTCTAGCGCGTAAAAAACAACACACCAACACACTACGGACAAGCAAAAATCCCCGCCACCCATCGAGCTACTGGTATCAATTAACTACCAGTGGTCGATGAACTGACCCATCAACCCACCTGCCAATCAATAAGATCAATCAATGAAATCATTCAATCAATCAAGCAAGCAATCAATTAATCGAATCAATCGAATCAATCACTCAAATCAATCACATTAATCAATAAAATCAATCAATCAATCAGAGCAATCAATCAATCAACCCATCAAAGCAATCAATCAAACCAATCAATCAAATAAACCAACCAATCAACCAACCAATCAAGTAACTGCCGGTAACGGATCAACCAACTAATCAACCAAACTAGCTAATCGCCCAATCAATCAATCAAGCAATCGCTCAGCCAACCAACCAATCAATCAATCCAACAATCAAATCAATCAACCAATCAACCAATCAAGTAACTGCCGGTAACGGATCAACCAACTAATCAACCAAACTAGCAATCGCTCAAACGACCAGCCAACTAACCAACTAAAACGTAAGCAACCGACTAAAAGGTAAGCGTATAGCCAGCCGTACAGTACAGCAGTACACTACGAAGTATGATAGTACGGTAGAGTCACGTCGAAGTGTCCATCCCCTCGACCCCCGTGCTTTCCACAAAGCCTTCTTCACCCTTCACCGGCAAGAGAGGAGAGATAGGCGGGGCAGGAGCAAAGGCCCTCACGGGGGGGGCAGGGCTACCCCCTGCCCCTGAAGCGTCCTGCACGAACAAAAAACAAAATGCACGCCAAAAAAACAAAACGGGGGGGGGGGTGAGGGGCGGGGGGGGTGGGATACTTCTATTGATGCATGGCGTAGTCCGTTTATATGACAAATGCCCTCGCATCCTCCAATGCCAGGTGACGGAAGCACTGTCGGGTTTGATCGACCAGGCGACATCTGCTAGCACAAGGGGGGGCCAAAAAAAAAAAAAAAAACGGTGGCAAAATCACATTTTGACATCATCATCGTCGTCATCGCCATCATCTTCCGCCCCCCCCCCGCCGCCGAGACTATCAAGACATACAGCAGCCACGCCAGGTCAAAAGTCAACCGAAACCTCCTAACACCCCTCTTCCAAGTATGTACACAATCAGGAGGCCGGATGCCCGGCTTTGGCGGGCCGGATCGCTCGGCACCGCTTGTTCGTCTCAGGCAACAACAACAAACAAAAAAAAACACGTCTCTTCGCGGGCCATGATGACCTTTTACACCCCGCGCGGGTCGGGCCAGGATTTTTTTTCGAAATCTCAATGGTGGGATCGGGTCGGATCATGTCACAGGGAGTTTTTAAACTCTCACGGGCCGGGTCGGGTCGGGTCGGATCAGGTCACAAGGAGTTTTCAAACTCTCACGGGTCGGGTCGGGTCGGGTAAACTCTTACCCGGCTTACCCGGCCCCGTAAACAGCCCTGAAAAAAAATCTCTCTGCTCGAGATGCCGCAACAAATTGTACGTCCATCTCACCCCCCCCCCCCCCCCCCCCCCCCCCCCCCCCCCCCCCCTCCCCCCCATCTCGCTCCCCGGCAAAACATGCTAGGAGACCGCGGTTTGACCGCCTTGACTGACCGCTCCCACACTAAACCTAGTATAATAATAGCTTGACCGACCGCCTTGACTGACCGTCTTGACTGGCCGTCTTGACTGACCGTCTTGACTGACCGTCTTGACTCACTCAACGGTGGCAGAGGGGGGTTTGTCGACCCTTTTTTGCCTCAAAAGGGCAATAGTTGGAGGTTCTCAAGTGAGTAACTACAGGTTTCGTAACCAGGCATGATACTTTTACTATTACTACTGTAGTATAGTATGTTTGAAGTCAAGGACTACTACTGCTGCACGTAGCGGCATAGAAATCTTGGTCCGGGCTGTGCCAAAACCAACAGCAACATCTTCCGAGTCATGTTTCAGGGCGAGATATACTGAGCTCCTCAGTGTGAGGACCTCAGATAATAAGGCGACGTCCTTACAGGGCACAGCTCCGCGCGGTCCGATCCCTTCAATGCCCACCGCCCCCCCTCACAGATATGCTGAGCTCCTCGGTATGAGAAGCTCGGATAATAAGGCACCGCCCCTACAAGGCACAGCTCCGCGTGGATCGATCCCTTCACTGACCGCCCCCCTCCCCCCTCGCAGATATACTGAGCTCAGAAAACAAGGCGCCACCTCTGCATTACACAGCTCCGTGGTTCGATCCCTTTACTGACCGTTCTCCCCTCCCCTCACAGATATACTGACCTCAGATAATAAGGCGCCGCCCCTGCAAGGCACAGCTCCGTGTGGTTCGATCCCTTCACTGCCCCCCCCCCCCCCCCCCCCCCCCCCCCCCCCCCCCCCCCCCACAAGCATGCCGTATTACACGGATGATAAGATAACACACGCCCCCCCCTTCCGACGAAACTTCAAAAGGCTGTTTTTTCTCTCGACAACGGTCACAGCAGTAGTGAAAAACGCCGAGTTGACACGTCAATTTACGAGATATTTCCAAAGAACAGACCCAATTAAAAAAAAAACAGCCCATATTTCGCGTCTCGTTGAGTTTCCCTCCCCCCAAGTTTTAGAGCGAAGAGAGACAAGAGAAAATCGGCTCGGAAATTTCCTTTCCCAGGGTGTGTGTTACCTTGCGTGTTACCAGGGTATACGGTATAGTTATGCTATGATAGGAGACCACGGTGTTGACGCCTTGACTGACCGCCCCATACACTAAAAGCAGCATAATAAGAGGCTAGGAGACGGCGGTTTGACCGCTCGACGGACCGTCCCCCTACACTAAAACCAGTATAATAAGGCCCAAAAGAGGGCGTTGACGCGTCCAACGTCCAAAAAAGACGGGTGTTCTACTACGAGGGGGCGTATATAGAGTAATCAGAACCCAATGTGGTGAGCAAAGCATAAGGGGGATACGTCGTTTTTGGGTTCCATCGTAAGTTCTGACTACTTTTCTTACTACATTGGCCCACCCCGTGATAGCGTATTTTTTCCCAGGCGGCGGATATTATCCCGCGAGCAGGGCCTTAATAAACGGGCGTCAAAACCCCCTTCCCCCCAACAAAAAAGCCAAGAATCAGGAAGAGTGCAAAACAAATATCCAGCAGACGAACAAAAGACGGGGGGAAATGCTAAAATATCCCCTTATACCCCCCCCCCCCCCTCCCTGGTTGGTGAAAACCCAACGCGCTCCGTCCCGGCATTGTAGGGATGCGAGGGTCTAGGGTCATATGACTACGGCCGTGCACAAAATGAGTACACTTCCCCCCAACCCCCCCCCCCCCCGCCCCCCCCCCCCCCCCCTCTTGGGGGGAAACCCCACCCCCCCCCCCCCCCCTCTTGGGGGGAAACCCCACCCCCCCCCCCCCCCCTCTTGGGGGGAAACCCCACCCCCCCCCCCCCCCCTCTTGGGGGGAAACCCCACCCCCCCCCCCCCCCCTCTTGGGGGGAAACCCCACCCCCCCCCCCCCCCCTCTTGGGGGGAAACCCCACCCCCCCCCCCCCCCCTCTTGGGGGGAAACCCCACCCCCCCCCCCCCCCCTCTTGGGGGGAAACCCCACCCCCCCCCCCCCCCCTCTTGGGGGGAAACCCCACCCCCCCCCCCCCCCCTCTTGGGGGGAAACCCCACCCCCCCCCCCCCCCCTCTTGGGGGGAAACCCCACCCCCCCCCCCCCCCCTCTTGGGGGGAAACCCCACCCCCCCCCCCCCCCCTCTTGGGGGGAAACCCCACCCCCCCCCCCCCCCCTCTTGGGGGGAAACCCCACCCCCCCCCCCCCCCCTCTTGGGGGGAAACCCCACCCCCCCCCCCCCCCCTCTTGGGGGGAAACCCCACCCCCCCCCCCCCCCCTCTTGGGGGGAAACCCCACCCCCCCCCCCCCCCCTCTTGGGGGGAAACCCCACCCCCCCCCCCCCCCCTCTTGGGGGGAAACCCCACCCCCCCCCCCCCCCCTCTTGGGGGGAAACCCCACCCCCCCCCCCCCCCCTCTTGGGGGGAAACCCCACCCCCCCCCCCCCCCCTCCCTGGTTGGTGAAAACCCAACGCGCTCCGTCCCGGCATTGTAGGGATGCGAGGGTCTATGGTCATATGACTACGGCCGTGCACAAAATGAGTACACTTCCCCCCAACCCCTCCCCTCCCGACCTCCCCCCACCCTCTCGCGCTCACCTTCGAAACCGCCGCTCTCTTGTATTGTAGCTGGGCCAGGGTCAACAGGGAGTGCGCCGCATGTTTTCTTCCGGCAGACGATGGCCCGCCGTTACCGTTACCACCACTACCACTGCTACCACTACCGCCGCCGCCGCCACCACCACCACCAACACCGATGACGCTCTCGCTGACGCAGCGACGGTGGGAGGAGGCGGGGCGGCTCTCCTCGAGCGCGGCCGTGGAGGCCTGCTTGTTCTGAGCGCTCAGCATCTTGAGCTGGGTGATGACCTATCAATCAGAGCATTTTTTTTTTATCACGCCAGCCGCCGCGGAAAAAAACAAAAGTCACAAAAAAAGTGGGAGTGAGTTAGTTGGTCGTGAGTCCATCGCAGTGGGGAGGAGTTGGCACACACTCCAGTGGCACTGCTGGATACAACCATATTCAATCAAAACACCACAAAACCAACACACACAAAAGAGCACGGACCCGACAATCCCACGCGTGCGGCACACACACACACCAACAGCTCCTGGACACAAAACAACATCCAATCACAACACAACACACACAAACATCAAGGGCTCGACAACGCCTTGCACGCTCGAATACAACACCCACCAAAACATCAAACCACACCTCGGATAGACCATCGATTCCCGCTCCCTGATCTATAAGCAGCAGGCCTTTCAAGGCAGAACTATTCCCGATCTTGTATGATCTGTATGATCTAGCGCATGTTGCCCGGTGGGACCCGTATTATAATCTGCATGATCTATATAGCGCATGTTTCTTGGGTCGGATCTGTACTGTACAGATCCTGCACAACCTACTCTCGCAACGGCGGGTGGGTAACTATTAATAGATGATCTATCTGTAGATATATATCTGTAGATGATCTATCTGTAGATGATCTAACTGCAGATGATATATCTGTAGATGATCTATCTGTAGATGATCTATCTGTAGATAATCTATCTGTAGATTATCTATCTGTAGATGATCTATCTGTATATGATATATATCTGTAGATGATATCATCCATCTGTAGATGATCTATCTGTAGATGATCTATCTGTAGATGATGATTTCTCGGAGGTGTGAAGCATATAGATGAATGCTACGGTAGAGGTTCACCATTTATTTTCTCGGGCTCCGCACTCAAGGAGCTCTGCACCGCACCCACAAACTGCTTTACGATAGAGGAACAAGAGGCGACGCATGCTACGATAGAGGTGCACCCTGATTTTTCTGAGCTCCTAACCCTTATAGAACTGGAGTCCCGTTTTGGGGACAAATTACTTAGAATTAGAGTGGTTTGTCCCCAAAACGGGACTGCAGTCCTAAGAGGGCTAAGTAAGCTCTTCTCCTCCCTCCCCTCTACGGTATGTATGTACATGCCTTGCATTTTTTATTGCGAGAAGATATCAACACTTTCTGCACTCGTCGACTCGCGTCGAATTCCGCCTACCCACGCTACAGCAGTACGAAGGCGAAGGCGCTCTCAGCGGTTGGATCCTTGCTTTTTTGTTTTGCCAACAAAGTCAAAATCTCACCACGGTGGGATTCGAACTCAGAGGGCTAACTTGAGGAGCTCCATACGTCGCCGCAAAATAGGTTTGGAGGGAAATAAAACTGCTACCCGATGAAACAACTCATGGCCTGAGTCTGGTATGAACAATATTAGGGCCCGAATTAACGAGTAAAAAATAAATTCAATCTGGAAAAAATAAAATTCAAATTCGCTTTTCATTGGTCAACACACGCACCAGCACCAAATAGTATGCCCCCAAGATCCTAATCTTTGGTGCTGGTGCGTGTGTTGACCAATGAAAAGCGGGTTTGATTTTTTTTTTTTCCAAATTGATTTTTTTTTCTTCTTCGTTAAAACGGGCCCTTGCTACACAAGGATGAAAGTCCGACGAGCTTGATATTCGGAAAACGTTTCCGCCAAAAAAAATGCTGACCTCTATCGTAGGTGGCACGCCTCGAGCGTGATATTCGATAAAAAAAACGCCCATGGCCGAAGTATACAATGCGTTTTTTTTGCAACACGATAATGAAGGTCTGACGCTTTTGGGTTTATAAGCCGCCCTGTCATTCACAAACCATTTCAGCCAAAAACTGCTATTACGGTGAACCATAGGGTAAATAGGACCGAATATTGTTGATAAAAAAAGTCAATATATGCAGTAGGTTTTTGCGTCTACCGTAGGTTCCCTATTGACTGCTGTGGTCCCCCTAACTACTACTGGTATGTAGTAATAGTACATCACCTGTGAGCAGAGTGACATGAACCCGAACGGGTCCCCTTCCAGCTTCTGGAAATCCAGCAAATAAATCTGATTTTGAACCTAAGCACATCGAGCGAGTGGGGGTGGGGATAGAGGGTGGGACGGTGCGGTTGGGGATGGGGGGGCGGGGGGTTCCACTCGATTAAAAAAAAAAAAAAAAAAAAAAGGGGGCGAAATA
>MEHQ01001390.1:40324-56693 GCA_008828725.1 Saccharina japonica | reverse complement strand
ATGGTAATGATTTTCAGCAACAACAATAAAAACATGAAAAAAAAATACCGCTGGGCTACCGGCACACGTCCCGATTATCTCCCCCCTCCCCTCCCCTCACCTTATACAACGTCAAGCACATCTTCACCACGAACTCCGGCTTTCGAAACGCGTTTCCCGCGCCCCCCTCCCCGTCCCCCTCCCCCTCCCCCGCCTCCATCGCCTCAACGCCCCCTCCTTCCGCCGACGACAGCGACAGCAAGCCCCCCCCCTCCGGCTGGTCCCACCCCCGTCCCCTCCCGTCCGCGCTACTCCTTCCATCGCTGGAAACCCCTGCTCGCACTGCTCCTGGGTCTGCGCCGCCCGCACCGCTTGCCGAAACAGCTTCCGGGGATGTTCGTTCACCATCCCCGTCCCCGCCCTCCGCTTCCATTGCGACTCCGGGGGGGGGGGGCGTCTCCCCCGTCCCCCCTCCCCCAGCCTCCGCAACGAAACCCACATCGACACCGGCAGCACCAGCACCAGCAGCTGCTGCAACGGGGGATGACGCCGCCGACGACATACTGGAAACCCCGCTGTTTNAATGGGGCAGAATCGAATATATACGTATAGCCAGTTTACCGGGTAGGAAGTCGTCAGCAGGTGATTCCTTAGCGTTGTGTGCCAATTTTTGCTCCGTTTGCTCCCAA
Source organism: Saccharina japonica (assembly GCA_008828725.1). NCBI lineage: Eukaryota > Phaeophyceae > Laminariales > Laminariaceae > Saccharina > Saccharina japonica. Next base: position 56,025 of record MEHQ01001390.1, on the reverse strand, counting down.
GTATCAGATTATTTCTTTTTTATTTCGTCTACCGTATACATGTATATATTGTACGTTGTTTCGTTTTGTTTTTGTCCGACGTACGAGTATTTCAAGCATATGCTTCCATTTCCAAAAAGCACTACGACGTAACCTGATCTCGTGCCCCACGTATACCATTGTGACGACCAACTTACGCGAGGGCAAGGACACAAACAAAAAACACAACAATACCACCCACCCACCACCACCACCACCATCACCATCACCATCACCACCACCACCACCACCACCACCACCACCACCACCACCAACAAAATATGCCAAGCTCACGTTTCTGTCCAAGAATATCATCTACCGTTGAATAACAAAACCCAGCGTTCCGACCTATCATACACCCGGTAGGCCGCACCGCACTTACGGCGGAGGCAACGGCTGCCATGTCCCCCTCATGCACAGAGCCTACTTATCGGCAAACCTATAACGCAAACCCAGCCGAGACATTAGCTCTGCCTTCACGATTACCCAAAACAGCAGGGAACAGGGCTACCACCACCACCACCACCACCCCAAACGGACCAAATCCCTGGAGACGACTATATAGGGGGCAGGCAGCGCCTTAAAGCAAGACCGACCATCGCCTCGAACCTCATACACCGCCCCAAATCGCACTCAAGCGTACCCACCCCACCCACCCCATCCCCGTCATCTGTCTAAATCCATGGAGGAACAAACGGTGCTCCGTCTCCAAAAGGGGAGACGTGGTCAATGGTCCAAAATGTTTGAGGCAATCAACAAACGAGTAACCCCCGCCCCCCCCCCCTTCCCCTCCTCTCCATAAGATTACGGCCATGCACGACATGAGTACCTCCCCCCCCTCCCCTCCCCTCCTACCCGCTCCTCACCTTCCCTCCCCCTCCCCCCATACGAACAGCTTGCATGCCATGAAGTGCCCCGCCCTCTCACAAGTGAAGTACCCCCTCTCCTCCCTCCCGCATAACGACTCGTTCGATTGCACGACATGAGTACCCCCGCCCCCGCCCCCCGAGAAAAGTTATGGTATGATTTTTCAGGCAACAGACAATAAGAACATGAAAAAAAATACCGCTGGGCTATCCGCACACGTCCCCGATTATCTCCGCCCTCCCTCCCCTCACTCTTATACAAACGTCAAGGGCACATCTTCACCACGAACTCCGGCTTTCGAAACGCGTTTCCGCGCGCCCCGCCTCCGTTCCCGTCCCCTCCCCCTCCCGTGTCGCCTGCCAATCGCCTCAACGCCCCCTCCTTCCGCCGACGACAGCGACAGCAAGCCCCCCCCCTCCGGCTGGTCCCACCCCCGTCCCCTCCCGTCCGCGCTACTCCTTCCATCGCTGGAAACCCCTGCTCGCACTGCTCCTGGGTCTGCGCCGCCCGCACCGCTTGCCGAAACAGCTTCCGGGGATGTTCGTTCACCATCCCCGTCCCCGCCCTCCGCTTCCATTGCGACTCCGGGGGGGGGGGGCGTCTCCCCCGTCCCCGCTCCCCCTGCCGCCCCTGCCTCCGCAACGAAACCCACATCGACACCGGCAGCACCAGCACCAGCAGCTGCTGCAACGGGGGATGACGCCGCCGACGACATACTGGAAACCCCGCTGTTTTCGCTATCTTCGTTGTCTTCAGCGTCGCCACCACCGCCGCCGCCGCCACCGCCGCCGCCTGCTCCGCTACCGCTACCACTGCCAGATGCGTTGCACCGTCTTTGACGCTCCTGCTGCTGCGGCGGCGGCGGCCTGGCTGCGCTGTCCCACAGCAACCTCGAGATTTTCTTGGTTGCCGCCGCCGCCGACTCCACTCCCCCCGCCGCCGCCGCCGACGTCGCCCCGAGACCTCTGTCCTCGACGCTCTTATCACTACCGCTACCACTGCCACTACCATCCCCTTCCCCCTTCCCGTGCTTACCCCCGTTCTCCCTCTCCCCGCCTCCCACCTCGCCCATTTCCCCCCCCTCCTCCCCGTGTCCTCGGCTAGGAGCACCGTCTCCGCCGCTATCCCCACCACCGCCGCCGCCGCCGCCACCACCATCGCCACTGCTCCTCGATCTACTACCACTACCGCTACACGCGTCGCCTGGGGCTCCTCCGTTCCCCGCACCGCTCCCAGAACCGCTCCCAGCAGCGGCGTCTTGTGAAGGGCAAGACCCCCCCCCTCCCCCTCTCCCTCCTCCTCCTCCCCCGTGCTCACCAGGGCCTCTTTCCCTCTCTAAAATGCTGGAGCCCTCTCGCCGCCAGTTGCCCCGGACACAGCGAGGCCCGCAAGCGAGCACAGTCGAATCATACCCCCCCCCTTCCCCTCCCCCTCCTCCCGCCACACCATCGTCTCCACCTCCACCGCAACCACAGTCACCACCGGAAACCGCATCCCCCGATCTCTCGCCGTGGGATTTCTGCTGTCCCTGCTGCTGCTGCTGCTGCTGCTGCTGTTGTCGCTGCTGCTGCTGCTGCTGCTGCTGTTGCCGCTGCAGTTGCCCCCTAGCAGCGGGCGCCGGACTCGCAGACGCGGAAGAAGACAAGGAAGAGTAAGAAGCGGGGCCGACATCCCCCCTTCCCCCCCCGCCCCCTCCCCCCTCCGACACGCCTTCCAGGAGCGCGGAAAGCGCGCTCACGGCCCCATTGCCATTAATCCGGAGACCACCACCGCTACCACCACCACCACCACCACTGGGGGCCACGAAGCGGCTCGGTATTCTACCCCCCGGTGAAGCTGCACCAGCACCAGCACCAGTACCAGCAGCAGCAGCGGAGGCGGCAACAGCAGCCAGAGACGAGGGAGAAGGCAAGGACGAAGATAACGACGAAGGCGTCGTCGAGGATGGGGTGGTAGCCTCGACAGGGCTCGGCAGTGGAGCGTTGGGTTTCCACCGGCAATGGATCTGGCGGGTTTGGGGGTGGCGATCGTGTGGGGTGGGGTGGGGGGGGGGGGGGGGGGGGGGGGGGGGGGGGGGTGCCGGTGGGAGTGTAAATCGGGAGGTGGGGGTACTATTAATAGTAGGAGAGGTGGTGGTTGGGGTTGGAGGGTGGTTGGGGTATGAAAACATTCACAAATCATGGATACATACTCACAAATCATGGATACATGTATACATACTTATTTTCTTTTTTTTCCATCCCATTTATTATCTTCGCCCTTCCTTTCTCTCTCCCTCTAACGCAGTCGTAACTCAGATCCGGGGTCACAAAGTAGGCCCTTCTCCCTTCTCCCCCACGACGGTGCTTGCCTTGCATTTTTATCGCGAGAAGATTCCAGCATTCTCTTCCCTCGTCAACTCTCGTCGAATTGTGCTTACCCACGCTATATTATGCGCTCTCGACAGTTGGTGTCATTTGATGATAAAACCTCAATACGGAGACTCGAACCCTCGACCTCCAACCTAACAGGTTTCGTGGTTATCTGTTAGACCACCGGGGCGACCGGCTGCACCGGTATATACATGAACAAATCATGCACACACAAACCATGCACGCACATCTCACACATCGTGGACAGGACACGCGTCCACAAATCATGGAGACATCAAAACTACGGACACACACACGAGCACAAATCGTGGACTCATACGGTAACACACGTACCTTGTAGGAGGACAGCACCCTCCAGTCACAGCCGAGATGGATCAGCGCACGATATACCTGCGCGCACATATATACACACATTTTACAACAACAACAAAAACACATCAATTAAACGACAACAAAAAACATTAAAAAAAAAACGGAAAAAAAAAAACATGCAAGGACACGCGACGAGCGACACGGCAGAAAACCCACCATAGACCTACGGTCTAAGCAGCAGCGAGGGCCTTCGACTGTATTTATCTTATTATCCTATTCTCAGACGGTCCGCTTCCTGCACCTAACGGCAGCAAAACATCTCTCGCTCTAGTGTCCCTTTTCTCTTCTCACACAAACACGCTGTTTCCATCCTCTCCTCTCCGTTTATTTTTCACCCTCCCGCTCTCACTCTCTGCCCCCCTGGTCATACGACTACGGCCGTGCACGACATGAGTACACCCCCCCCCCCCCCTCCCCCGGCCCCGCGACTCACCCAACACCCAACACCTCACGACGCTTCGCGCTTGGTGCAGGCAATGTCTGCCTCGTTGGAATAAACTGAACGTGCTCCGTCCCGGCCATGTAGGGATGCGAGGGTCTATGGTCATATACGACTACGGCGGCCATGCACGACATAAGTACCCCCCCCCGCCCCTAGCCACCCACCACCCCCCCCCCCTTCCGTCGCCTCCTTTTCTATCACCCCCTACGAAGCATTCCCTCGCACACGCTCGCAAACCCCGACCCCGATTTATTCATACACAGCCGGTCACTTTTCAACGCCTCCTGCAAGCGAAGCCCGGTCAGTCAACTCCCCCCCCGCGCAATGTCTGTCTGTTCGGTGAAAACCCGACCTGCTCCGTCCCGGCATTGTACGTAGGGATGCGAGCGTCTATGGTCACACGACTACGGCCATGCATGAAAATGAAAAAGTACACCCCCCCTGGCCTCCTCGGCCTCCAACATATATAGATGTTCTCACCCCCACATTCCCTTGCGCCACGCTAGCAACCCTCGAGCCGGACCCAGCGGCCGCAGCCGCTGCTGATGCCGCTGCCGCTGCTGCTGCCGCCGCTGCGGAAAGCCCGCCCGTGCCCGTCGTCCGCATGGACTTAGAGCGCATGCTGGGGGTCATGCGCACCTGACCAACACCAACACCACCGACACCACCGACACTCCCACTAGCGATACCGTCGCTACCGCCCCCGGCAGCTGGGCGGGCAGAAGAGGAGGCCAGCGGGGTGACGCGGTCGCCGCTCCTGGGAGTCAGGGTTTCCACGCGGGAGGAATATGGGGAGGGGAAGGGGGAAGGGGAAGGGGAGGGGGGGCAGGTCGGGGCTAGTTGGTCGCTCGCCGGGGTTATTCTTGGGCCCCTTCTGGCGGTTGATCTTGTCCTGCCCACGCAGGAGTTATAGAGGCGGAGGTAGGGGAGGCGCGGGGGGGGAGGGGGAGGGGGAGACGCGGAATTCGTTTTTTTTTTTCTCCGCCTCGCATCTGCACGGTGAGCGCCCACCAGCTGATGTATAATATCACGATATTTACCACCACTCTCAACAATAACTGAAGAACACCCTTTAAAAAAATAGCAAAAAACAAACAAACAAACAAAAATTACTCTTACGTACAACAAAAACGTGCCAGGTTATGTATATATATACCACGATACCACTACTCTCCACGTCTGAAAACCAACGACAACTAAAAACACCACTCACTCATACAAAAAAAACGTTCGCCTGAAAAAACTTACCGTTCGCCCAGTACCCATCCGTCCCTGCATTGTAGGGATGCGAGGGTCTATGGTTATACGACTACGGCCATGCATGAAAATGAAGTACACCCCCCCCCCCCCCCCCCCCCCCCCCCCCCCCCCCCCCCCCCCCAATCTCCAAATTTCACGATACCACTACCCTCAACAATTGAAAAACGACAGCACCCAAACACACCACTAACCGTGAAAAAATAAAACTAACCCTTCCATCCACCAATACCACCCCCCACCCCCACCCCTTGCAACTCCCCTCACCAAGACGGAACTCAGCACCACCCCCCACATCGCACACATAACCCCACACCACCACCACCTAAAAATTAGCAAAACTTTTTTTATGTCATACATGGAAAAGGGCGTAATGAGCGCCCAATTGATGGAGGTGTCTCTATACTAGGAGTAGGAACGGTGCTCCTTTGCGAAAGGGACGCGTGGTGAACGGTCACAGAAATAACTCAAGGCAAGCAGAAAATTAGCACCCCCTACCCTCCATGCGACTCGCCCAATACCTCAAAAGGCGCTTCGCGCTTGGTGCTATCATAGCAACGTATGTGCCTGGTTGGTGAAACCCCAACGTGCTCCGTCCCGGCATTGTTGTAGGGATGCGAGGGTCTCTAGGGCCATACGACTACGGCCGTGCACGACATGAGTACACCCCAAAAACCCGACATGGTCCGTCCCGGCATTGTAAGGATGCGAGGGTCTATGGTCATACGACTACGGCCAATGAAGTACACCACCCCCCCACCCCGCCCTGCCACTCCTCTCACCAAGATGGCACCCACTTCGACGACGCCCCGACGCGATCCCCTTTTCCCGATCCGCTCGCGACGCCAAGGCCCCCATCTCCACCACCACCACCACCACCACCACCACCTCCAGAGCCCACCGCGTCAACGAGGGCTCCAGCCCCTACAGCCTTCGCTCTCGCCGCCGCAGTCGCTGCTGTGCTCGATGAAGCTGCTGCTGCTGCTATTCCTGCCCCAGGAGAAGCGCCGGAAGCCCTAGCCCTAGAGGTCGAGGTCGAGCTAGAAGTCAAGCTATCCCCCTGCAGAACGACGGCATACCCATAATAACACCGACGACGATCGAAAAAAAAAAAAAAGCAGAACGGGCACCACGGGGCGCGGGAGGGACAGGGACAGGGATCGTTTTTGTCATTGGGGAAAAAGCCGCCACAAAATATACATTCTGGGAAAACCGTGGAATTTATGTAATTCGGGCGAAGCCCACGCGTAGTATTCACAGTGTGGCAAAGCGTAGCCTTGTCTACAAATGGCAGGCCTCATTCAGCCCTCAAGCTGTTTCAAATAAGAATCCGCAGGCCGCCATCACCACCATCTCCACGACGGCACCACTACCACCACCACCACCAAGAAAGGAGACGGGGGGCCAGGGGGCAGCATACACCAATATAATCCAATCCAGTCAAATCAATACCAAACCAAACCAATCAATCAAAATCCAAGCCGAGCCAACCCAATCCAACCCAACCTAACCCAACCCAACCTAACCCATCACCACACCGAACAACACAAAGCCACACCACACACCACACACTAGACCAAGCCAAGCCAACCTCCAACCCGACCCGACCCGACCGGACTCGGATCGGCCCGGACCGGACCGGACCGGACAGGACCCGACCGACCCAATCCTACCCAACCCAACCCTACCCAACCCAGCCCAACCCATCCCAACCCACCCCAACCCAACCCAACCCAACCCACCCCACCCCAAGCCAAGTCAAGCCAGGGCAACGCACCCCAACCCAACCCAACCCAACCCAACCCAACCCAACCCAACCCAACCCAACCCAACCCAACCCAACCCAACCCAACCCAACCCAACCCAACCCAACCCAACCCAACCCAACCCAACCCAATCCAACCCAACCCAACCGAATCCAATCCAATCCAATCCAATCCAATCCAATCCAATCCGAACCAACCCAGCCCAGCCCAACTCAAACCAGCTGCGAAATCCGCTCAATCTCGCCGGCTTTGAGTCGCAGGAAGTTCGTCGACACTTCCCGTCCCCCCTTCCCCTCTCACCCCCTTTGACGCCTTTTACAGGTGACGAAACTCCTCCTTGCTTTAGCGACGCTCCGTACGCAGCCGTTCAATACTAACATCCATGGCTCGTCGGACCTCCCACCGCCAGCGCCCGCACGTCTTCATCCGCGCAGACCCGGAGTTCTCTACAAGAGGAACGCACAATGCCGGGGGATGGGGAGAATGGGCCCGGGGGGGGGGGGATACCATTAACACTACGGGTATATCAAGAATCACTGATATATATATAGCTTCGACGCCACTGTTAGCGCTGCCGTTTTTCGCAACGCGGAGGAGTCGGAGTTTTACAAGAGGAACGCATAATGCCGGGGGACGGGGACGGGGGGGGTGGATGGATGGGCCGTAGCTGCAACAGCTTTCACATGTGTGTGATGTTGTCAAGCAAAACCTTTGTGGGAACCAGGTCCAGCTATAAACATTAGCATTTCTATAAAAAAATGTTTAGCTTCCGCATCGCCGCGAGCATGCTCGAAATCGTGTGACCATTATTGACACTAGACCTCCCTAGCATCACCTATACAATGCCGGACGGGAGCAAGTCGGGTTTTCACGACCAGGCGACATGCTTGCGCACCAGCGCGAACGCGCCGTGAGGTGTCGGCGAGTCGCGTGAAGGGTGAGCTGCATCCTACTAAGAGCCGCTTGTGAGGCGGACTTCTTTATATGGAAGACAAGCCTCAAATATCGTTTGTGTGGGGGGGGTGGTAGCGGAAAAGGAGACGGGAGATGCGAGGGGATTATAGGAAGGGGGAGGGAGGGGGGGGGGGTGCAACAGTTACACTCGTCGGATAGATCGGCTAGATCCTAGTCAACCGATATGAGATGCTGTGCAGGAAGCATGTCCCATAGCATGCAGATTGTATGGCTCCCCCGTGCTCAACCTGAGCCAGACAGTACAGATCAGGAATACATCTATGAATACCCTGAAGGGCGCGTCTACTTGGCGCCCAGGTCCGCGTCGCTTCGCCGCTGTACAAACGATCGATATATTTAAGGTACACCGTGGGATACGTATATGTCGCAAACATGAAGAAAAAAAAATGGACGCACAACAAACAGAATTGCTGTGTCAAGACATTCGAAACACGCGCGACCGGAGCATCACGAGTCCCACTATTACGAGGAACCATGGAAAAAAAGGGGACCAAAATATTGTTATCAATAGTAAAAATGGGGAAATACATATCAGGTAGGTTCTTGTGTGTATCCGTAGGTCCTGCTTACTACGGTTCCCCGTATTTATAATAGTGTGACACCAAGCTTGCAAAATGCCACTATGTCCCTAAATACAAGCACCTTTTATATATTGATATTCAATAAAAACGTTTCTTATATTTGGGGACAGAGTGGTATGAGTTTTAAGGAAAATTTCCATCTCGCCCCTTTTTTTTTCTTCTTCATATACGGTAGTACTCCCCCCCCCCCCTCCCCCCTCCCCCCTCCTCCTGTCGGCGCGGCTTCCCTCACCTTCCTTCCTGAGCTTGGCTTTCTTGTGGTCCAGCAGCAGCTCGTAGGCCACACGAATGTCCGGCCTCTTGTTCCTGCGCTGCACCGCCATAGCCACCTTCTCCGGCGTCGCCCCCCTCAGCTTTAACGCGCACACATCAGCCACGATGCCCGGGTCTAAAGCCCTCTCCTGCGTATCATATATATGTACATAGCGACCCGTTTTGGCGAAAGCAGCGGCAGCAGCAGCAGCAGCAGCAGCGTAAGTGTTGATTCGTCAAAAGGTTACCAGGCCTTTCTTTAAAAAAAAAGAACAAAAAAAGTGTGCAACATTTTTCGACCCATCATCCAGGTCAATTTTTAGATAAAACATACTAGTTTTTGTAGTATGGGGATTTCCTTGGCGGCTGGCATGTTCGTCAAAAGGGGGACAGAGGGCCGTCAGCCAAAATCAGTAGCCTTTTTGACCCGACAAGGTATTTTGAGACAACATGTACTACTACTGTACCATCAAAATACTATACATTTTGTCTCAAAATACCTTGCCGGAAAATCCGGCAAGGTATTTTGAGACAACATGTATTTTTGAATAAAAATCAGCCTTTTTGACCCGATCAAAATCAGCCTTTTTGACCCGACAAGGTATTTTGAGGCAACGTGTACTTCTACTGCACCATCAAAATACTATACATGTTGTCGAAAAATACCTTGTCGGATTCCGACAAGGTATTTTGAGACAACATGTATAGTATTTTGATGGTACAGCAGTAGTACAGGTGTCTCAAAATACCTTGTCGGGTCAAAAAGGCTACTGATTTTGGTTGACGTCACTCTTTCCGTTGTTCGTCAAAAGGGGGAAAAGAGGGCCGTCAGCCAAAATCAGTAGCCTTTTTGACCCGACAAGGTATTTTGAGACAACATGTACTACTACTGTACCATCAAAATGCTATACATGTTGCTCTCAAAATACCTTCCGACAAGGTATTCTGAGAGCAACATGTATAGCATTTTGATGGTACAGTAGTAGAAGTACATGTTGTCTCAAAATACCTTGTCGGGTCAAAAAGGCTACTGATTTTGGTTGACGGCACTCCTTCCCCCTTTTGACGAACATGCTAGCCGCCAAGGAAACCCCCATGCTAAAACTAGCATGTTTTGTCTGAAAAATGACCTATTACGGGGGACCATAGGTTTAGCTGCATCATCTATTAATAGTACGGGGGAGCATAGTAAATACTAGTAAATAGGACCTACGGTGACACAAAAAACACTATATTTCCATATTTTTACCACCGATATTTGGTCCTATTTACTATTTACTACCCCCCTAATAGTTAATATTGCCGGGTGGGATCACTATATTGAAAAATTAAAAAAACACAGCCGTGAGATCGAGGATTTGATCGAAACTCATCTTTGCAAGCTGAGTGGGATACTAGTGATACTTCGATCGCGCGAACTACGGGTTTTGGGGGGAACAAAATCTGACATCTATCTGTGGAACTCAAGGGAGGTAACATATATAGGGTGTACTTCCTGTATATATAGCACATGTCTCCTGGGTTGGATCTGTAATTATCGTTGTGTAGATCGATACCTCTGGGTTTAGAACTACGACACACTCTGACAGGATTAAGACACATCCCAGCAAGACCAAGACACACTCCAACTGGATTAAGACACATCCCAACAGGACTAAGATACACTCCAACTGGATTGAGACACACCCCAACAGGATTAAGACACACCCCAACAGGACTAAGACACACTCCAACTGGATTGAGACAGCCAACAGGACTATCAAGACACACCCCCAACAGGATTAAGACACACCCCAACAGGACTAAGACCCACCCCAACAGGATTAAGACACACACCCAACAGGACTAAGACACACTCCAACTGGATTAAGACACCCCCCAACAGGATTATCAAGACACACGCCCCCAACAGGATTCATTAATAAGACACACACCCAAGAGGGGAAAAAAACAACTCACCTCCTTCTCAATCTTGAAGGGAGGATGGGAAAGGTAGGAGGGCAGCTTGGTCGTGAACCACGGGTGTCTCCTTATCTCCGGAATGGTGATGCGCTTCATCGGGTCCACCACCAGCATGCGCGGGATCAGATCCCTCGCCAACTGAGCAACACCACAATACAACAACAAAAAAGAAAACGATATCACGATCCGGGAAAATCGGAGGAGGCGGGGGGTTGGGAGAGGGGGGGGTGAGATGCTTGCTAAACTAACAGGAAAATAAAACAAAACGCGGGCGGGGGAGGTTGGGGGAGTTGCATGTAACCCGAGTGCCAAGTAACACAGCTAACAGGTGTTATTAAAATAGTAACCCAAAAAAAAAGTGACACAAATAACACGGAACAAAACTAGCTACGAGAGTAACAAGGTATCCGAAAACAATTACTGAGTAACGAGAAACAAGTACCCGTAACACAAGGACCAAGTACGGAGTAACACAAAAAACTAAAGTACCCCGAAGCAAAAACACTCAAAAACAAGTAGCCCGAGTGTTTCAAGTAGAATGGAACACCGGGGAAAATGCAACCCACGCAACAAGTAACACAAGCAACAACATACCAGGTACACCACAAGCAACACAAGCAACACAAATACCACAAATACCAAAAACAACACAAGCAACCCAAAGCACCACGAAGCAGCACAAGTACCTCAAGCAACACAAGCAACACAAATACCACAAGTAACCCAAGTAACAACAAATACCACAAGCAACACACGCAACACAAATACCACAAGCAACACAAACAACACGAGCAACGCAAGCGAACGGAGGAGAGCGCATGCACGCACTGACGCAGCAGCGGCAGCAGCAGCATGACAGCAGGACAGACAGACAGACAGACCCACCCACTCACCTGGCTGAGATGGCTTGGTAAAGAATACATGCCGGCCTTAATCTTCTTGAAGAGGGCAGGGATGCTCTCGTCGTCAAAAGGAAGGCTCCCACACAGGAGAGCGTACAGGATCACCCCACAAGACCACACATCCACCTCCGCACCAGCATACAGGGTGCCCGATATCACTTCGGGAGCTGCGTAGTTTGGGGACCCTGAGAACAATATATATGTTTTTGGAAGAAAAGGGTATGTTTTGAGAAAAAAAGGTATGTTTTTGGAAGAAAAAAGGTATATTTTGAGAAAAAAAATATGTTTTTGGAAGAAAAAAGGTATGTTTTGAGAAAAAAAGGTATGTTTTTGGGAAGAAAAAAGGTATGTTTTGAGAAAAAAAGTATGTTTTTGGAAGAAAAAAGGTATGTTTTGAGAAAAAAAGGTATGTTTTTGGGAAGAAAAAAGGTATGTTTTGAGAAAAAAAGGTATGTTTTTGGAAAGAAAAAAGGTTTGTTTTTGGAAGAAAAAAGCAAAAAGCAACAAATTAAGCTGCGCTTTTGTTGTACGTATGTATATTTCGAGCTGCGTTGTATTTTGTTTTCATCGTTTTCTGTGGCTTGGGAGAGAGAGCTGCTGGCTGGCAAGTCTACCGCATGATACAAATCTCTGTTATGCTCGCATGTCTTTGCTCGTGAATGCCTCTCCCTCCCTTCACGTGTCTGGGTTTTACTGTACGCATTCCCGGACTTCCGAAATACCGAATGGTCCCAATCCCAACACCATTCTACTCCTTTACACCCGAGGTTACTCCGGAACTTCTACAGTTTACCCCATACAGTGCATTGACTTGGCTTTCTTTCCAGGCCCAGCAACCGCTGGCCAGCTCGTACAAGCAGCAGCCCAGTCTGTTCGCGTGTGCTACCAGCCTGCCAGCACTGTTCCGTGCTGTACCCACTTGGTAGTCCAACTCACACGATCAACGAAACAGTCACTCGTTGCTATTATTTTAGCCAGGAATATGAATCAAACGCCTAGCTCTCTCTAGACCAACAAACAGCAGATTAGTCTTGGAACGGTTCTCGATCTCTTAACAATCTTCTCCATTAATGATTAATGCGTTTGACCAGCCAGATGTCCATATCACAGCAGCAGTGTTCCTTCCGTCAATCTCGTACATAGACGGGCATGAACAAGCAAAAGCCTTTTTTGAGGACCAACGCCCAAACGGGTAGGGTGGATCGTAACTGATCCGAGTCTGGCGGGAAGGCTTCTTGGCCTGGGTTTTTGTTGGTGGATGAGCTGAGGCAAGTTCCACACTACCCGGAGAGTTTACTCTTCGGGTGGCTATCCCCACCGCACCGGGCCCCTTTCGGGGGTCAGGTCGGGTCAACATGCTCAAGTCTCCGGAGTAGTAGGCAGCAAGGGCTGATACTTCCGCGAGGACATGGAGTGAATTGACACACGACACGCAGTGAGACGTGGAAGTGTGGAGGGCATAAGCTTTATTTTTACCCATCCGCCGGAGGATAAACAAACAAAAAAAAAGCAAAAGCAAAAGCAAAAGCCTCGGGGGTCATGCGACATGCGACATCGAATTTTTCCTCAAATCGCATCTTTGCAAGTTTCGTGGCATACTTTTACGAGGGACCATAGTAAATAGGACCTAAGATATTAATGGTAAATAAAACATCCAACCCGCGGAAGGAAAAACTGCCAAATAAAACTGAATTTACTGCATTAGTATTTATTAACACCATCAATTTCTACCTGGGTATAACACTACCAGGTATATATGAATCCAATATGAATCCAATCTTTCAGTAGACGCAAATAGAGGGATCTAAGCGGGTCAGGAAAATTTTGAAACATCAAGGGTCGGGTCGGGTCGGGTCCGGAGGTTTGCAAACTCTCACGGGTCGGGTCGGGTCACCCATACCCGACCAGACCAGACCCAACCCGACCCGCGAGGCTTGACCCGACCCGTGAGGTTTGACCCGTGAGGTTTGACCCGTGAGATTTAACCCGACCCGTGAAACAGTTATAAAAAGAAAGGGTAAGGGTGCCGTTTTGTCTTTTGCTCTCAGGGTCCAAAGCCTTACCGCAAGATGTCCTGAGAAACTGCCCGTCCAGCATCCAGTTAGACAGTCCAAAATCGGCGATCTTGATGTTCCCGTGAGCATCCAGCAGCAAGTTTTCTAGAGGGCAAGGAAGGCCATGCGGAGGGGGGGGGGGTCGGGGAGCGCGCGCGGAGGGGGGGGGGGACTCGTGTCATGCATGGCCGTGGTCGAACTGACCATAGAGTTTTCCTCCCTCGCACCCCTGCGCAGAATGCCGGGATGGAGCACGAGCGGTTTTCACCGACCAGGGCAGATATTTGCTTGCACCAAGCTTTGCTAGAAGCAACACGTGGGGTGTTGGGGCGAGTCGCGTGATGGAAGGGTGGGCTGCATCCTACTTCAGTAATAATAGCTTGTGAATGGGTGACAGCTTCAGAAGGACTGTTTCTTTTTTCTGGTGTGGCCACTTCCAGAGACAGCAATGGGTATACCAGTGCTATGTAACTGCCTCGCGGTTCCCTTACCAGATACAGGCTAGTACGTGCTACCAGGTACGATAACTCCTCTTGTGCGGAGTTAAGGTTTTTCCACCGCGCATAAATGATCTACAACTCGATCGCCAGCTTTGGTGACGGCCACAAAAACATACACACACAGCAGCACGGCAACGGAGCACACCACGGCCCACCCAATACACCACAAAACACCACAGCACAGCACAACGCCCCCTTATGCACCCCTCCGTCTCGAAAGTGATGCGTGGTCAATGGTCAAATGACGAAGGCAAGCAACAAACGAGTACCCCCCCCCCCCGCAACCCCCCCCCCCCCCCCCCCCCACCCTCTAGTCCCTCAATCGAACTCCCTTCCGGCTTACCGGGCTTCAAGTCTCGATGCACGATGCGGTGGAAGTGACAGTACTCCACCCCTGAGATGACCTGCTGGAATATGGACCTTGCTTCGTCAGGGTCAAGCCGGCCCTCCGTTACGATGTGATCGAACAGCTCCCCGCCAGGCACGTACTCCTAAATAGGAAGGAAAAGGCAGGAGACAAGAGACAGGAGGTCGGAGGGGGTGAGGGGGGGGGTGGTACTCATTTGTTGCTTGCCTTAAGTCATTTGACCATTGACCACGCATCCCTTTCGAGACGGAGCACCGTTCCTGCTCCTAATAGAGACACCTCCAACACTTGGGCGCTCATGACGTTGTTTCCATATACTACAAATACAAATTTTGCTATTCTTACCCCCTTCCTTTTTCGCTGGAGGGGGCGGGGGGGGGACATCACGGCTTAGTTCTTGGAGTACTATGGGCACCGTGAGGAGGGTCTGAGATGGGGGGGGGGGGGACGAGGGCAGAGCATCACGGCTCAGCTATCGGCCTCCTGAAGGATTTGTCGTGGGAGGGAAGGGGGGGGGGGGGCCTCGTGTCGTGCATGGCCGTAGTCGTATGACTATAGACCCTTGCATCCCTACAATGCCGGGACGGAGCACGTCGGGGTTTTTTACCGACCAGGCAGACATTGCTAGCACCAAGCGCGAAGCGGCGTGGGGGTATTGGGCGAGTCGCATGGAGGGTGAGCTGCATCCAGCTAAGAACCGCCTGTGAGGCGAACTTGCATATGGACGACAGCCTCCAATGAGGTACTCGTGCCGTGCACGGCCGTAGTCGTATGACCATAGGCCCGCGCATCCCGACACAATGCGGATGGACCATGTCGGGTTTTCACCGACCAGGCAGACATTACTATTATAGCACCAAGAGATAAACGGGGGAGAGGGTGGGGGTGCATCACGGCTTAGCTCTCGGGGTACTATGCGCACTGTGAGGGGGGGGGCTGGGTGCAAAGCATCACGGCTTAGCTATTGGATTACATCGGACTGGCTGATCGGAGTGCTGTAGGCGTTGCCAGGGG
>MEHQ01001390.1:0-39654 GCA_008828725.1 Saccharina japonica | reverse complement strand
GTGGGGGGGGGGGGGGGGGGGGGGATGAGAGCCTTCCAGCCTGGCTCTCAAGCCACCCTCCCCTTCCATTTCCGCAGGAGAACAGGGTAGGGGATCGTTTGTACACATGGCATCAAGACATCAAAATCACACCCAACAAGGCATCAATTCGAAGTACTCTTGAGTATGATATTACATCAGTATCGCATCAGTATCACGTCAAGACGGTATACTTCATATGAAAATGCCTTGACATCGGTGTCACCTCAACAATCAATGCTTGTATCATATCAGGTTGATACCGGTATCAATCAGCATCACATGAAGATGGGCATGGGCCATGACATCAGCATCAACATCAAAAACTACATCAGCACGACACGGCATCGCATCCATCCGTAATGGCATATCGAAACATGTACATGCATATCACACAGCGTCATCGACATCATACCACCAAATCACGTCATCAGCATCAGCATAGCGCCACCACGCCCATCACACGACAATCACACATGCCACATCAACATCACAACACTTGAAAAAAAAAACACCAACGTAGCATCATACCTCCCTCGCCTTCTTTGTCCACAACATTCAAAACACTCTCCCCCTCCCCTTCCTCTCCCCACGCGTTGATATCCTTCTCGAATTCTTCGTCGAACGTTTCGTTGGGCGCTTTGCGCGCTTTTGGTGCACGCAATGTCTGCCTGGTCGATGACGACCTGCTCCGCCCCGGCATTGAAGGGATGCGAGGGTCTATGGCAATACGACTACGGCCATGCATGATAATGAGTACACCTTCCCCTCCGCCCCCTCCCCCGCCCGCTCCCCCTCACCACCTTCCACCCACAGCCCACAATCATGGTAACCGACGACTGGCAGTCAGACCAAACATCCCCGACTACAACCTACCCCGACAACCAACAAACCGAGCGACTCACCATGACCACGAATATGTCGGAAGGGGTGTCGATGACCTGGTAGAGGCGTATGATGTGGGGGTGGCTGCACATGCGCAGGATGTGAATCTCGCGCCGGACCTTGTCCATCATGTCGAGGTTCTTGATGCGGTTCTTGTCGATGATTTTCACCGCCACCTTCTTGTTCGTCACCATGTGTTGTGCCACTGTTTTGGTTTTGTTTTTTTCCCACCCCCCACCGGTTTTTTGTTTTCAACCACGTTTGTTTTCCGCAGTTTTTTTTTAACCGTTTTTGTTTGTTGTTGTCCGATTTTTTTCCGGTTCGTTTTATTATCATTTTTGTTTCCCGTGTTGTGTTGTTTTTCCCCCCACGTGTTTTGTCGTTTTTGATAATCCACCAGGCAGTTTCGTCGTCGTCACATGTAGATGAAGGGGTATGGAGGCGTGTCCGGGGGTGGGAGAGGTCGGGCGATAGGTTATAGTCAGCGATGGATCACGAGTGTTCGAAACGCTTAATTCAGTAATTTCGTATAATATACCTGGTATACGAACGTAAAAAGATTAACGTAAGGATCCGAAGGCTCCGAACATGGTATACCTGGCATATGTCAACAGAAGTACAGTACTCGTAGTAGTGGTCCCTTTATAGTACCGGTTGCTCGCTACATTGCGTATAGACGTATGAATATAGCACACTTTTCCTGGGTTGGATCTGTAACACATTATAACGGTAGCTTTAGGATCCAGATGATCTACAGATGATCTACAATAGATTATCTATGTACGATATACCCGTAGATCTATCTGTAGATGGTCTAATATCTGCAGATGGTCTATCTACAGATGGTCTATCTGTAGATGGTCTATCTGTAGATGATCTATCTGTAGATCTATCTGTAGACCATCTATCTGTAGACGATCTATCTGTAGACGATCTATCTGTAGATGATTCATCTGTAGATGATATATCTGCAGAATATCTCTCTGTAAAATGATCTACTATCTTTAGACGATGTGTCTGACGTGTAGGAACCATTTCCCCACTATATATACCAAAAAACAAACCCCATTATAAACCAAAGCGATTTCCCCCTAACATATATAGGTTCAGAAACTGCTGCCTGCACCCACAAATTCATCGGACAAACCACTTCGAAATAACGAAATAACCCACATGGGAGTTGAGCGGGGAAACTTGACGGCAAAAAAGTGACGATGCCAGCAACAACGGCCACCGCGTCATTGGGGGGACGATATTATACTAAATTGCTTGCCCTATTAATATATAGGACCAGGTAGTACACTATTAATAATAGTATAATATGGATGTGATATGTTGGTACCGAACCGAACCGAACCGAATGGAACGGTGCGGAACCGAATGAAAAAATCTACCCGAACTGAATCGAACTGAACTGCACCTAACCAAACTGCATCGAACCGAACTGCACCGAACCGAACCGGGCTGTACAGCACAGCACTACGTGTATGGCATCATGTGTATACGATCTCCACTCTGCGCGGGCGGTGGTGCTGCTGCGGCGCAAGGTGTTTCAAGGCGCAACAAAAATGACATCGCTGGGTCACTACTACCGTTCAATCAGAAAAGTAAAAACCTCTTGACTTTTGCAGTGGTATATACATTGTGTACGGTAATCGTACCCGATCAAACATAAACACCTGCTGCTGTATATACGATTAACAGGAGTTTGAAGAGAGACGAAGCACTACTACTTACTGCTTATACGTACCTTCAGAACACACACTTTCAGAACTACCGCTATACAAAGTACCTGGTACAGTATCGGCCCTCTTACAAGAAACCTTAAATCGGGCTCAGGCTGACTTTCTTATTCTGGGCGCGCGCGAAAGCACACTTCCTCATGTTGCACGTTCTAATTCCAATCCCCGACACTACGATTTTCCTAGTATTATTAGTGTACAGCATTATTGGGATCAACTTTCTTAAATCGTAGGCACTCACTAGGCTGAGAACTTTCTTAATATTTTCGATTGTTCAGGCTGACTTCTGGGTTACTTCCTTGTGAACGGGCCGGTACTGTATACAACACCAGCACAACGCCACAATGATCACAATGCCCTCGGGTGGCTATTTACCAGGTATGAGGGGAGCTCAACATCAGCCGTCGTCGTAACGTCAACTAACTGATGAGGAGTTATTTCCGAACCACCCGGAAAAAAACGCCACCAAGTCCTGCTATAAATCCCCGAGATATCATCCATCCAGAAGGCAGAGGGTCTAACAGGAGGATACGAGGGGCAAAGTCGTAACGCTCATAAAGTGCTCTGGGAGCTGAGAGGAAGGCCTCCGCTATATATATATACTCTATGCGTACAATAGACCGGCACCAGGTAGAACACGGGTTAAATCTTGTGATCTGCTGGTGATTCCATTGCGGGCGGTTGGCCGATTTTTTTTTGAGCTACTTGACTTTACGACGGCATCCAATGTCGTTAATACTAAGTATGCTCCTTGACAATAACCCACGACTATTTGTTCACGGGTCAGGTCAACCTCGCGGGTCGGGTCGGGTCGGGTCGGGGTGACCTGGCCCGACCCGTGATATATAAACAAAAAACTCCTGGCCCGATCCGACCTGACTCGACCACCTGTGAGATTTTGAAGATCTCCTGAACGCGACCCGCCGGTCGGGTAATGGCTCGTGAAGAGGCCTGCAATATCATCAATAATCAAGGCGTTGGATCCGCGAAACTCTCAATCTGGCTAGATTTTTTTTGTCGGGCTGCTGTGTACTGTTGTTATTACCGTAAGCTTCCTTGACAATAATCCACGACTGTTTGTTCACGGGTCGGGTCGGGTCGGGGCGGGTCGGTCGTGACCCGTGATATATATTAAAAACTCCTGGCCCGATCCGACCTGACCCGACCACCTGTGAGACTTTGAAGATCTCCTGAACGCGACCCGCCGGTCAGGTAATGACAAGCGAAGAGGCCTGCAATATCATCAATAATCAAGGCGTTGGATCCGCGAAACTCTCAATCTGGCTGCCGTGTACTACTGCCGCCGTGCTCTCAAAAAAACCACTCGTGTTTCGAAATATAACGACCGTTTAAATCACAAAAAAATAATGTTCAATACAAACGGTGCTCGTCAATAATCAAAGCGTTGGATCCGCGAAACTCTCAATCTATTTTTTTTTTGTCGGGGGCTGCTGTACTTGTGGGCTTAACACACCACTCGTGTTCCGAAATGTAACGACCGTTTATTCATTAACAATTAATATTCAATACAAAACGGGTGCTCGCTCGGATTTCGGGACAGAGCGGTGTTCAGTACTCATACTCGTACTTGTACCTGGTGCCAGTACGGTGTATGATAGCCATGATATTACGGGGGATCTATAGTAAATAAATAGGACCTACGATACGCATAAAAACCTATACGAAGTACGAGTACGTATACTTCTCAATGTTTTACTATAAACGGGGGATCATAGTAATTAGGACCTACGGTATACACTAAATCCCATATGTTTAACTATTTTTACAAACAATACTTGGTCCTATTTAGGGCCCGTTTTAACGAAGAAGAAAAAAATTCAATTTGGAAAAAAAAATATTCAAATACGCTTTTCATTGGTCAACACACGCACCAGCACCAAAGATGAGGATCTTGGGGCATAATATTTGGTGCTGGTGCGTGTGTTGGCCAATGAAAAGCGAATTTGAATTTTATTTTTTCCAAATTGAATTTGTATAAAATAAATTCAATTTGGAAAAAATAAAATTCAAATTCGCTTTTCATTGGCCAACACACGCACCAGCACCAAATATTATGCCCCAAGATCCTAATCTTTGGTGCTGGTGCGTGTGTTGACCAATGAAAAGCGCATTTGATTTTTTTTTTTTTCCAAGTTGAATTTTTTTCTTCTTCGTTAAAACGGGCCCTATTAGCAAGATTTGGTCCTATTTACTATGGCCACCCGTAACAGCTGAAAAACCGATACGGATATACTTTGAAGTATACCTGGAATTCATGCATCATGTTCGTACGTATACCGGCACCATGGCCATTGAGGAGTTGCCTGCCGAGTTGTTGAGGCGTTTCTCATCGAGACTGGCTGAATGGACCGTCCAGAGGAGTCGATCGATCCGATCCTTCAGCCACCATAGATTTCAATTTCAAGCAAGCATCCGAAGTAAAGTATGATTGCTGCTGCAAAAAACTCTCCGCATTCGAGCAAGTATTTATTTAGCGCCTGAACACTTGTGTGCAGTTATTAATAGTTGGAAGGGTCGTGGCAGGCAGTCGGCGCAATCAACGATTATAACTAGAGCTGTCGGTGGCGGCAGTACCCACAAGGTACTTCATAGTCTCACCTTAAGGTAATACATATTTATGTCATACCAGATACATTTGTTGTGTATTTCTAGACTAATGTATATTTCTATGTATTAATTAGTGTTCGTTATATCTGTAATTGCGTTCGTTTGTATTTGTACTTGGGTGCCTGTGTAATTGTGTTGAATGTGTATCATATTGCACGAATATATGTACCCTGAAACTGCTGTCTTACTACCTGGTATGTACTCGTATACTACTCGTATACAGCACAACCAGGGTACATTTGATACAGCAGTGAAAAGCACGGCGTACTTGCTGTAATACCGCGGACAGCAGGATGAACGGTTTAACTGAATACATACGAATTAACAAAAAATAAACACCAACGCACCACTAAATCACTAAATGCACTAAACTGCTGCGATGCATGATATATATCTGCCTCGTAGTTTGTGACCACTGCATGTATAATATGCATAATATCTCTATTTTCATAGGATGAAGACTCAGCACGGACACTGGATGTGCCAGTGCCAGACATGTCTGTGTGTGTTCTTCGCATTAAGCTGTTGTTTCTACCCGTCGACATCCAGCACGACCACTTCGTCCTAGAGAGATATGGGCATAAATACCTGCCACTAACGGTTTAAGTGTGAAGAACACACACATGCACGCACACACAGCTGCCCGATAGGCTATACATGGCCCAAAAAAAACAGTACCTTGAGTAATGGCCCCTCTATAGTGCCGGTATGCGCCAGCCAACAATACCGGCACCATACAGCGACAACCGACACTACTACTCCGCGCACTGCCACACTGGTCAATCCCATCTGTCTTTGCCAAACGATTAAACAGGCACTATGTACATACAGTTGAGGACACTTAATAAGAAACATGAAATCTGGTCCAGGCTGGATTTCTTATTCGAAAAAGGGTGGTTTCTACACTAATTTCAAGATAACGACTCCCAAATTTCTTATGTTCCTCTAAATCTCAGCCTTGGCGTTCTTATTAGCTTGTTTCTTATTAGGTGTCCTGTACTGTAGCGGGCAACCGGCACTACTCAACCGGCACTAAAATAGAGGGATAACTACTGCTGTTATTTATTTTGTTTTCGTCCATCCCATTCATTATATTCGCCCTTCTTTTCTCTCCCCCTCTTTAGTCGTAACCCAGATCCGGGGTAGGTCACTAAGTAGGCTCTTCTCCCCCCCACCCACTCTCTAAGGTACTCGTTCGTGCCTTGCATTTTTATCGCGAGAATATTTCAGCACTTTCTTCCCTCGTCGACTTGCGTCGGATTCCCGTGCTGTCACATGGCCCACGGCTGCTGCCCACCTCTGTTGGCTCAACATCGGCGAATTCGAACGTTCAAACCCCGGCTGAACAAAACAACCCTACGTACAGCAATAGCTTATCTCTTCGGTCACCGAAAGCGCGAGAGGGCCAGTTACGTGTATACAAAGTAACATTAACGTTCGACGCACATCGATGAGCAGCGGGAATGCCGCTGAACCCTCTGCTCGCAAAAAAAAAAAACAAGGGCAATTAATTCCCGGGGGGGGGGGGGGAGAAGCAAAAGACACCCCCTGTGACCACGATAAATGGCACCACTATTACGGAGGACCATAATAACTACTAATAGGACCAAATATTGTTAGTAAAAATAGGTAAATATGTAGGTTTTTGTATGCACCGTAGGTCCTTTTCACTATGGTCCCCCGTAATACTAACTGTTTGTGGGCGGAAATGTAAGTACCGTCGTGTACAAATATCCATGGCCAAAGGGTCCTTACATTTTCGTCCGCAGTGGTAAATACCTGGTAGGAGGCAGGTCTTTTGGGGCGGTCGGTCAATGCCTCTTTTTGTCTTAAATGTACCAGTTTTAGTGTATGGGGCATTCAGGCAAGTCGGCCAGTTAAGGCGGTCAGTCTAGGCGGCCAGACAAGGCCTCCTAGATGTTTGCCCACCGCCGTAAGCCACCGCCCACAAAAGGCCTTCGTATTCTAGTTTTAGTGCACGGGGCGGTCAGTCAAGGCTGTAAGGCACGGTGGCCAGGAAAGGCGGTCAGTCAAGGCGGTCTCCTAAATATTTGTCCACCACCGTAAGCCACCGACCACAAACGGCTGGCATATTCTAGTTTTAGTGTACGGGGCGGTCAGTCAAGGCGGTCAAACTGCGGTCTCCCTACGATATATTTGCCCACCGCCGTAAGCCACCGCCCACAAAAGGACTTAATATTATAGCTTTAGTGTATGGGGCGGTCAGTCAAGGCGGTAAAGCACGGCGGTCAGGCAAGGCGGTCAGGCAAGGCGGCCTCCTAGATATTTGCCCACCGCCGGAAGCCACCTCCCACAAAAGGCCTTAATATCATAGTTTTAGTGCATGAGGCGGTCAGTCAAGGCGGTCAAGCCGCGGTTTCTTAGAACATTTGCCCACCGACGTACGCCACCGCCCACGAAAGGCCTTACTATGATAGTTTTAGTTGTATGGGGCGGCCAGTCAAGGCGGCTGGCGCCAGTCAAGGCGGTCACCCGGCATATTTGGTGACCACGGCCTGTCCAGAAGCTCGACGAGCCTAAAAACACTTACTGCGAAAAAGTGAGATATACGTAGTGATACTACTGAAAAAGTGACACTGCTACTGCTGTGCGTCGCTATGGGGTATGACCCTCTATTTTGTAGGGTCATACCCCATATAGGTGCGTCGTACACCTTTATCCTATCATAGAAAAACTCGGAAAACTCGGATTGCGTACGAGTACGTACGTACTGGAATAGAAAAGAAAAAAAAAAAGACGGCAGCTTCCCGGTGGATGTCCACCGACCGGTATAGAAGCAGTACGCAGTCGCATATATATATGAGTATATACATGCACATACAAATATATGCACCAGCCGGTACCGTTTCCTGCAGTAGCTGGTACCTGGTGAAAATACTTGTTATGTACGCAGGGACTTACTTCAGTCGGGGGAAATGTGGATCTAAAAAAATAATGAAGGCCCACCAAGCAGCCCCGAGCTTGTTATTATTATATTAATATTACTATTAATAGTAGGATATCTATCATACATACGTAGGGTGTGTGTACGAAGGCGAAGAGCAATGCAAGGAGCTGTACAGCCGCCAGCGCTGCTGCTGCTGCTGATACTGCTGCTACTGCTCCTTCCTTGCTGCTGCCGCTGCTATTGCTGCGGGGAAAATGTGTGCACCGTCCCACCCGAACACAACCCGCTTCCTTTCCCGAGCCGGCATGCTGTCGCAGCCATATAGCCTACCTGGCAGGCGCTACGGCGAGTTTGTGGCTGAACGTATGATATGTTTATTGTTGATACTGGTGTATCATACATACGAAGTATAGATTATTTATTATTTTTCCATCCCATTTATTGTCTTCGCCCTTCTTTTCTCTCTCGTTCCTAGTCCTAGTCGTAACTCAGATCCGGGGTCACAAAGTAGGCTTTTCTCCCTCCTCCCCCACTACAACGGTTCTTGCCTTGCATTTTTATCGCGACAAGATTCCAGCCTTCCCTTCCCTCGTCAACTCTCGTCGAATTGTGCTTTACCCACGCTATAATACGAGCTCTCGACAGCTAATTGGTGTCATCTGAGAATAAAAATCTCCATACATAAGGAGACTCGGACCCTCGACCTCCAACCTAACGGGGTTCGTGGTTATACCTGTCAGACCACCGGGGCGAGCAAACTATTAATAAGCCAGTTAGACTTCGTCACCCAACTAAGAACTATGTGTCTGGTTCAGAAGACTCGATCGTCCCGGTGGTCTAGCGGCTAACCACGAAGATTCGAATTGAGGTCGGGGGTTCGAGTCTCCAGAGTACGGAGATTCCATTCTCAAATGACACCAACGTTGCTGTCGAGAGCGTCATTTACAGAGAGGGTAGGCGCAATTCGACGAGAGTCGACGAGGAAAGAAAGTGCTGAAATATTACCGCGATCAAATAGCAAGGCACGTATATGCCATAGTAGGGAGGGAAGAGAAGAGCCTACTTAGTGACCCCGGATCTGAGTTACGACTAAAGAGGGAGAGAGAAGGGAAGGGCGAGGACAATTGATGGGATGGAGAAAAACCAACAAAGAAAACGGCAGTGGGCAGTGTCTTAAGGCATCACGGATAAGGCGGCCGGTCGATATACGGCGGCCATAATCGGCTGCCATGATTGAAACTGCGAATAGGGCGGTTCCCCTTATTCAGGTCGGATACCACCTTATTCCCGACTCATTCCCGCCTACACATCAGCACAAGAACACTGCTTTTTTTTCAATAGGGCAGTCAACCCCCCGAACCGCCTTACACCCACCCTGAAACGAGTAGGGCGGACTTTCGATATCATGAGGTGGTCAAAATCTCGGTGCACTACACCGCCTTATACAGGCCCCACTACTGCTGCCGCTGCTTTACCGGCACAGAGTAAGTTCGTCGTATACAGCCGCAAAATCCAGCCAACGCATAACCCCAATAATACTTCAGCAGCAGTATCACAAACAACGTGATTGAGGCTTGAGCCTACAGAGTACTCTGAATTCCTCTTCGTATTGCACTGCACATAACCACAGATTTAAAGTATAATTCCAAGTGACTTGTGCTCAAAGCAGGACTGCAGTCCTAATAAAGGGAATCAGACTTTGAAAATTAATAAATGTTTTACTCGTATGATTGGGCCGGACGCTAAGGAGGAAGAAATACCGGGTACAGCCAGGTACAGGGGTACTCGTAAGCAAATATGGTTATGCATATATATATTATATGTTATGTAATACCAGGTATGTAAGACGTAAGTGACCGCGGTTGAGGGGGTGACGTGACCGACATACACGCAATCGCGTGACGTCACGACAAGTGACGCGGCTAAATCCGGGGACACGAACGAAATATCCCCGGGTTTGAAAACAAAAATCCATACATATAAGCTACAAAACAGTACAGGACACCTAATAAAAAACAGGCTATTAATAATAAGAAAGCCAGGCTGAGATTTAGAGGAACGAAAGAAATTCAGGAGTCGTTATATTGAAATTAGTGTAGCAAGCACCCTCTCTCAAATCATAAATTCAGCCTGGACTAGATTTCCTGTTTCTTACTACTGTACGTGGCCTGTACTCTGTACACAACTACAATTGAAAACTGGGATTTTTGGTTTTGGTTTAGTTTTTTTGCCCGCGTTGCCAAGTGCCAAAACCGTACGTGGGCAGTTCGAGGGCAATCGAGACGGCCAACGATAGTGCGACGAACGGGACACCTGTGCGGCCGCGTATATAGCATGGAACACAAGGGTGCGGTAACGGTAACCCGTCGTGCCACTTCACGGCTGGTTTCGTCAGAGACATAGAGGCAATTTTCAGGAGGGGATAGGGGCTAGCGGTCACGTGATGGCAACGGTTGACGTGACCGACGTGACGTCGTGTTCGCGGTGACCGGGGGACGTCAATCAACATTTTTCGTCGGAAAGGAGCCAACGGTCCCATGGCTGGTTTGGTACACAAGCAGTGCGAGTCGTACCGTATAGAAATGGAGTCACGTACTGATGTAGTACTGGCACTGACTGCTGCCGTAGAAATGGATGCTGCACTGCTGCACTTGAGTTGACCCAAGACAAAATCGTCACACATCAGACAGAGCAGGACCACAGAGAGTTGACAGCAGGAAGCAGTTGACACGAGACTTAGCAGTTGACATGCCAATCACGGCAACATCATTAACAACATATCATACCAGAACAACCCAAAGGAGTTAGGGTCCGTAGTCCGTAGTCCGTAGTCAGTAGTCAGCAATTGAGTTTTACAGCATATTATACGATCATAACGGCATAATGCTACGTATTGAACGTATTACGTACCAGGTATGATGATAGATCATGACCTTACAAATACAAATGTGTACGTGCACCTGTAGTATACGTATGATACGTACGTAATACGACTGTAATGCCTACGAGTACTGCCTAGCCTACCTGGTACAGGCAGTACGAGCGTATGATACGAGTTAGTACCTCCTACTCTGGGAACACCTTCCGGAGTCTAAAATATGTTGCGCACTGCGCACTGCGCTCTGCGCACTCATCAACCAAATGCTCGTATATAACAAATAAATTGCGAATAACAAATAACTCTTGTCTGGAAATGTAAGGAACGCTTTGGCGTTGATATGCACATACAAACGGTGCTTGTATTTCCGGACAGAGCGGTATCGTTTAGACACATTATACCTACTCGTACTCGTAGTAATTGAGGGATGGTGGGGGGTGGGGGGGGGGGGGGTGGAGGGTCCATGCAACGCATATCCTGTATGTTGCATATGATACCGCCGGGATATGGGTGTATCATATCATATGAAGACAGGATCACAAATCACGAGTACAATTAGTCACGCGTCATCTGGTACAGCAGTTATACGAGTGCCGGTTGAGTCGTGTTGGCTGCCCGCTTATGCACCATGCATGTGAAACCGCTTGGCACAAATGGGATTACAAGGCAGTAACCGGTGTGGCAGCAGTGTGCTGAGTAGTGCCGCTTGCCGCTATACTTCGTATATATGATGTTCTAAGCATAGTGCCGGTATTATTGTTGGCTGGCGCATACCGGCACTTGTTGCTGGTTGTTGTTGTTGTTGTCGTCGTCGTTAAAACATCAACTCGTCGCCACAATGCAAGTCTGTGGTCACAGGACAGGTTCAAGTGAACTCTGGAGTGCAATGCTACTTACAATACAGCAGTAGTTGTAAGAGTCCTCAGGAGGAAAACAAATAATAAAACGGAAACAAATAGTACGTCCGTACCTGGTACACATGTACGCATACAGAAGCAATCGTAACTGCAACAAATCGTGTACCTCCGGCACTATCGTGCTATAGAGAAGCGGCTACGAGAATGGTACGAACCTTTTTGTATTTACGCTCGTCTCGAGGGTATGTTCTGTTTTGGACTTCCGTCTTTTCGTCTTCGCTGGGCGGCTCGACAACAGCGTATCACGTGCTACAACAAGGAGTACATATTTATAGAGATGCTTGTATGTTATCGTAGTGATACGCGTACGTAGTACAAAGACAACAGGGAGGATCATCAGGCTTGTACGAAGGACCTGACTGCTTGCTTTCCTGCACCATGTGTGTCATACCCATACAGAGCATACCCACCTATCAATCGCCGGTTATGTATCCCTTGTCTCCAAGGGAGCTCATCAACAAATACCCTCGTGTCTGTTGTGTTGCTGCTGCTGCTCTGTTGCTGGAACCTGGAACATAATCAACTGCACAACCGCTTCACAAGCAGTAGCAACGCAGTACTGCTCGTACTGCTGCTGCTGCTGCTGCTGTTGCTGTGTACATCATGATTTTGATACAGACAACGGCACATCAAACTGCAGGCAGTCAGTGCTCTCGTATGATATGAATACGACGCGTGTACGTACCAGAGAGTCGGTTGGGCCGTTCAGCTCAATATCGCCCCGCTTCGTAGCCTTGTTGGGATACCTGCTACCTGCTATTAAATAGCTGGTACTTGCACTGGTTTGATACGTACGCACCATGCACCACTGCTGCACTGGCGTAACAGCAGCACAGCACCACAGCAGACAGGTACTCGTACTGCTGTTTGCGGCATCCTACACGCTGCTGCCGCTGCTGCTGGTTGCTGGTTCGGGTTGTAATATTCGTAGTCGCCTTATGATATACTCGGAGCCAAGAAAGAAAAGAAGGCACTTCTGTTGACGTTTGAGCCTTTGAGGAAATTAAATAGGTAGTAGGAGGGGTCCCCGCGGAAGCCCGTGCCCGAGACGTGCCGATGACACTGCCTGGGGACGAACCCTGCAATGCAGGGGCTACGTTTAGAGAAGCTGGGGCGACCCTACACCCTACGTGTACAGAGAGTAGCACCCTTGCTTCGTGGTTAACTTCGTAAATATTGAATAGGGATGTCACACCCACAAGCTCTAAAACAGGAAACACAAGACAAAACACCTCGTTTGTGCGTGTGGAGGGGGGGGAGAAAATGGTTGGAACGAGAAAATACGAGGAAGGAAGCTTCCCAAACCAGGCAAGAAGGGCGGAGGCCTCTTGCCGCAGCGTCAGCGCCGAGCAAATAGACGCCGGGGATAAACGGAAGGGCACATTGCGTTGCCGGACGACTCACGTTTGACTTTGCCGAAAGCCCCGATGCCCAGCGTGGTAAGCAGTCGGTAGTGACCTATCTCCACAGCCGAATCCATGGCGCTTTGGAACGCGGAGGAGCCCAGCGATCGCGACCTGTTTCCTCGCTTCCAAGCGCCGCGGGCGGTGCTGACGTCCCTTCGGAGGGTTTTCAACCCATCCCCGTCGGGACCAACCCGCCCAACACTACCGGTGCGCTTAGTCTCCCACGTAATGCTTGATGTTGCGCGACAGACCACGCTGGCGATCTAAACACGACACGTCGTCGTTGCGTCGTTGCGCAAAGTTCGGGGAAATGCTTGGAACTCCTTGCGTGTTCCTTGCCGGGTCTCAATAATATGACCAAACTAAGCGAAGCAATACTAAAGTAATGGAGCCTATGTTCTGAAAGGACATATTATTTGGTCATTTCGCCAATATGTTGGAGTTTAGGTCATTATGTGTCCCCGTGTCCCCCGTCCCCCGTGTCTCGCCAATTTCTGCGGTCGTCCGCTGTGCATTCCGAGTCCTGTGCATCACGTAACGGGGGACAGCAGAGACGCCTGCTCCTGCCGTTTGGACACCCTCCACGACTGCTGTGCCGGCACTGACAGCACGAAAACTTTCCCACTGGAGGTTGGATCCCCTGAGCTCGTATTTGCCTGCCCTCTCCCCGGAGACTGATTGTTTGGCGCTTGCGGTGAACGAGCTGGATCACTGGACAAAAGGAAGCGATGGCGCCTGTTGCTATACCTGAGAATCGTAAGCTTCCCAAGCGCGAGGGGGATCTTTTCAAGTCTATCCTGGTGAGTGGGGCTCCTCTTTGCGTATGCTGGGTGTGGACAGCTGGCGTAGGCCGACCATCGTTCTCCCCGTGAGTCAGCAAGTGCCAGCATTGGCCGTCGGTGTCGCTACGCACTTTTGCGCCGATTTCGATCACCGCGTGAGATAAAAGGCACCCCCTACATAATACGATGCCTGTACGACATACCTCGACCTCGTATGATATGTATGCTATCTTCGAACACACAAGTTCTAATTGCTTTTCTCGTGCGTCGCGGCAGCCTCGCCGCCACCCACCACCAACGAGGAAAGAGTCCCAAGCATATTTCCCGGAGAAAGCTTCGTTCTTCTCGGACTCCAACCGTACCTGCAAGCACCAGCAGCAGCAAGCAGTGCAGCCGAACTTCAAAAAGAGTATCTCTAAATCTCACTCAATCTTCGGGCGCAACCTACAGAAAGTACTGCAGTAGAAAATCTGCCGATCCTTTTCGGCTCCTCTGCAAACATGTGCAGCTCCATCGACGACCTTCCGCTCAAGCTCAAGCGACGTCCGGGCCGTGTCTCGCTTTCTTACGGGCTACCCCCGCGCCTCACCCCCCCTGGCCTTGCCCTTCCCGGACCCTCATGAACCGCATGCACAAGCCCGATCACATGCATACCGCATTTTGGAATTTTTCATCACCGACATCTGCGGATGAAGTAAAGAACAAAACACGCCTCTGTTTGTGGAAAACGGGCGTACTCACAGCACGCCTCGCCCGCTCCCCCCCGGACCCCGGGTTACGTAGTGCTGCAGAGCTCCGCTTCCCACCTCCACGTTCTTGTTGGTTGCCACGGTGAATGAGAGAGGATACGATCGTCACTACTGGGTACGACGTTTCTATTTGTTTACAATTATGAATAGTAGTGACACTAAACACTGGACTTGCCTCCCACTGAAGTCCAACAACTACTATCCACCTGCCTTTCGAGGGGAGCGGCAGGAGGAGGAGGGGTAAGGGGGGGCTTGTCACCCAAAGCTACCAGATATTTACTACTGCTTGTAGACTGCACACTGTGTACACTGTAGTCAAGATAATAAGATAACACACCCCCTGGGACGAATTTCCGAGCCGAGTTTCTTCAAAAGCAAGGGGGGGGGCTCAAAGGACATATCTCGACGATATCGGTCCATAATAAATATCTGGTACGAGTACGTATTTAATAGAAGCAACGCTCGTCATTGGTCATTGGCCTTTTCCCCATTGTCGAGAAAATCAGCTCGGAAATTCGTCAGAGGGGGTGTTTTGTGTTTTGCCTTCCATGCCATGCGTCTTATTATTCTGCTCGTACGGCAGGCTCACCTCCAGGGGATAGGGGTAACTTTTTGTCAATTAAAATATTTGTCCCCTCCAGGGGATAGGGGTAACTTTTTGTCAATTAAAATATTTTGAGGCGTTTCCAAGGCGTTTCGGTTATTTTTGAGCAACTTTCGCACAACAGATTAGGCAGTGTGCGTGGTGTAGAGGCAAAGGACGACCGCAGGAACTATACTGCTACTACTACCGTTGTACCCTCGATTGATTGTAGCGGACGCCCTGCTGCTGTGCCGCAGCTTTCCGGCCCACTATGTCAATGAAATGGCAACAAGCCTTCGATCCATTCTTATTTCGTACCAATACGTCCGTAAATGTAATGCTGTTTCGGTATTCATTTTATCAAACAAGCGGTTGTTATATTTACGGACAGAGTGGTACATAGTAGTAGTGAGTGGTGCTTCGCGCAGCAAGATGATATACCTACATCCACATCAAGTGCGTGGTGTACGCAAACGACGACAACATCAACAGGGACGTACTTGGCGCACTACATAACTGCTGCTGACCTCTCGACTACTGTGTGCCGAATCACACTACTCCTGCTGCTGCTGCTGCTTGCTGCTGCTGTAGCAGCAGCACATCGTCGGTGGAAACGAACAAAAAATGTCAACAACGCGGCCCGAACAACACACACAGCAGAGAGAGGTGCGCAGTGGTGCAGGCAAACGATGACGATAGGCAGCAAGAACGTACGCCTGCTATCCTCTCAGGCTGTGAGAATTGCACTGCTACTCCTGGGTGGTGCAACAGAACAGCAGAGGAGGAGTGTAGGTTTGTTGGTGGCGGTTGGCCTCATCATCATGGTGGGTGTCGTCTTGAGGTAGGGAAATGTGCACGCTATCGGGTCTGCCTGTCCATCCTCGGTGATGCATGGTAGATGTTCCGATACACGCAGGTAGCTATAGTGCACCGTGGGTGTGCCGCCTCACACGCATGGTGCTGCGTGGTGCTGCTGCTGCCGCTGGGCGGCAGGGTTGCTGCAGCGATGTACAATAGCCTGAGGGTTGTACTCGTAACGCTCTGTTTGTGCTCAGCAACAGTGTAACGGCACTGCTGACCAATCACAGTAATTTTGCAACTCAAAATGCAACTCAAAGCTCACGTGTGATTGGTGGAAACTCGACATTCATTTTTTATTTTCAAGTTGTTTTTCGATTGCAAGTCATAACTTTTGACCCTATTCCTTGGCCCAGTGCCGTACGGCATGCTTGTGTATGCAGAACAAATGTATTCCTTGTTCTAGAACACCAAGAACACAGCAAGTGCGATAAACTTGTTTTGAAAGAGCGTAGCAGTGTTTTCGAGTACTCGTATGATAACCTCGTATCACCATTATCACCATGCGTGTCGCATACCTGGTGACCTGGTATATAGCTCCGAACTTAACGCTCAGGACTAGAGGCGGGTACCGGAAGGCATACGCGAAAAAACGAAACCGGATAGGAGGCGTTATTCTCATAAAAAAGTAGAACGGTTTAACCGTTTTTTCCTGCCGGTATTAACCGGTTAACCGAGAACCGGTTTGACACGTTAAAGCATCCCTAATATGGAAAACCATTGTTGTTTTTTCTTTACTTTGCACCCTTGTTTGGATACTCTTGAGTGCGTGATTGTTTCTGTTCGCAAATGCAACTCTTCGAGATAGAATATCATGCGTAGTGATGTTGGATCAACTGGAAGTACTTCGTACATTGTTTAGAAAAGCACGACGTCGATTGCCAGCGAAACCACTACAACCAAGACCCGCACACACTCCACGTTCCCGAAGCTCCACAAACCATCAGGGCTACGTAGCGTCTTGCGACGATGAACTGCGCTGTGTTGACATCTTCACTACAGTACCTGGTACAGCTGTGCCATGGCGACTGGTATTGCAAGCACGGCAAGCTCGTACGGCAGTGTGGACGCCAAAACAGCATCTGCTCTGTTTACCTCCCATCCACGGCAGCACCCACCTCCCACAGTAGGTCGGCCTTTTCTGTGATACCATTTCCGTTTTAACCCCGGGCCGGCGACTTCATCCTCGTCGTCCGAGTCGGGGTCCGAACCGACAAATAGTTGCTCGTCTGAGCTACTGCGATCGTCGCTTGCCGCCGATAGCTTTGCCGCATCCACGTTGTCGACGATAACCACCTCTCAGCTGACGTAGGAGTAGTGGTGTTGTGGGGCTTGCGAGCAGAGATGGGTTGTGTGTTGGGTGTGTTTGGTGTGTTTTCGAGTATTGGGTGTGCCGGGTGGAGATTGGGCTACGCTGGATCCACCGACTTTCAGGCTGCCGCCCTCCCTCCCCCCCCCGCCCCCACACGTGTTGTTGCCTTGTTCATTGATGCAGTAGTTTGTGCTTTCTAGAGTATAAATAGTCACAATGGTCGTTGGATCAACTAAATCACACGTCCAATATCATGACATTCATTGCTGCAGGCTATGCATAACGTACGTATATATGATAGCTACTGCTGGACGTTTTGCGTGTACTATTAATAGATGGGTTATCCTGTTTTTTCCGGTTAAACCGGTGTTTTTATCCGTTTTAACCGGTTAACCGGACCTTAAGGAACCTTCATATATATATATATACTTGAAACCGACTAATCACACACGCCTGCTGGGTTTCCAAGAACCGGTTTGACATGGTTTTTCAGTTATCCGGTGCCCCATCTCTACTCGGGACACATCCCCTGTCCCAGGTCCCACTGCGCAGCCAGGACTGCTTCGTGTGATCGATGGAGTTATCAACCGGCATAGTCATATTTTTCTTCGACCCATTTGGGACGGACCCATTTCAAGGGCCTCGAATAAGAGATATCGACCAAAACGATTGATAATTATGGCGTAATCAACCGCCTATATTGACCAGCGTGAGGGCCCAGCCTATGGTGGGCTATGACCCTCCAAAAAGGTCATATAGCCCATAGCGCCCAGCACTAGTTCGGGTAGGAAGGACCATGTTGCGCCCATGCCGTACGCGACTCCTTGCATTGCCCATACCGTGTAACTCTTGGCACCAATCTGTATCGCCCCCCAGCCAATCACGCAGCAGTCAGTGCCCGTTTCTGTAACCGTCACTTTTTATGGTCAGTTTCCCTATATTGCTGTAGCCAAGAAGGCTGAGGCAGTTCGACGCTTGTCCACTACCACTACTGCTGTATCTATCCACCCCTCTGAAGTCCTCAACAACTCCAGAGTATTTGGTGCCAGGTTACTCGTTTTGTGACCACAGAACTGGTATCTCTCTACTACTGTAGTGATTAATCGGCACGGGACACTGGGTGTGCTGGATGGATGGATGTCGACGGGTAGAAATAACGGTTTAATGTGAAGAGCACACACACTCGTACACACCTGCTTGGACTGCTGTACTATTAATAGTAATATTACGAAGGATCATGATAAATAGGACCAAATATTGTTAGTAAAAGTAGGGAAATATAGAGGTTTTTGTGAGCACGGTAGGTCCTATTAACTAGTATTTACTATGCTCCCCCTTAATAGTAGCATGTACCAAAGGTATGTATGTACGGCAAGTAAACTATCTCATGAGCGAAGCATCCCCTTGTATATACAACTGCTGTATTCAGTTCGGCAAGTAAACCGCTCACAGTATATATGACCCAGCAGCAGCCCACGTTGCGTCGCGTGATGTACCCCACTCTGGACGCAGGTGTAAGAACCGTTTAGTCTTCATACGTATGCCTAAACGCTCCTTATATTTCCGTCCACAATACAAGTCAGTGGTATATACTACAGCAGCTGCTGCAGTGGTAGTAGTCGTCATCTGTTAATTTCGTCAATTTTATATTCACCCCTCTCGAGTCTTGTAACACGACACTAACACGCCAACCAGCGCAATTGCACTGTTGCACTGTCTGCATGCTGTTGCGACCGGTACGCCAACCAACAAGCCGCGAACGCAGCTGCACTGCTGCTGCTGCTGCTGCTGCTGCTGCTGCATGCTGGACGACCGGTACGGCAACAAGTAAGCCGCGAACGTGTCGTGCATGTATGCGTCGCACGGCGGTGGCTAGAAGACAAGGGGGAGGAATGAGTGTGTGTTGTCTTCACATTAAACTCGTTCTTTCTACGCAACTACATCAGTACACCCAGTGTCTGTCCTGTTCCCGAATACTAGAGAGATACCAATTATGTGGTCACAGACTGTGAGACAGAGAAAAAAAATAGCCAAAGGAAAAGCCCTAAACCACTACAGCAGCATTAATCCTCGTGCTGAAGGTATTGGAACCCCCAGGCACAGCGACCTAGAAAGCGACAAGTGCGGCAATATAATATCAACCTTGTGCTCTATGAAGAACGTGCAACAAAGCACCAAAGTATTTTAGAAGTACAAGTGTATTGCCTTCGTACAGCAGTTGCCCCCCCCCCAGTAAGGCTAAGGCGGTGGTGTGCTATATATGTAGAGCAATAGGACCGCCTTATTGAGGGAATACGCCGCCTTATTCGTTCCAGGCTATGAGTGCAATTCCCCAGTCGCGCCAAGCGATTTTGACCGCCTTGTATCGGGATACCGCCTTACGAGGGGACCCCAACTATATACCCTATACATCTATACATATACGAGTACATACACCCCAACAGTCCGGCTGCTTTGTGTGACCAATGCTGTTATGTACGTACATACATACCGGTACGGGGTGTTCGTTCTTCGTTCAGGCACGTTTTCCCTCTCAAGGCCCAAAGGGGTGAATATATTTAACAGGCAAGAGCACGGAAGCATCGAAACACAGAGTTCGAATGTCCCTGTACTTTGAAAAATGCGTACTTTTGCCAAAATAGACGCCGAGAAGGTATATACGAAAAATTCTCTTTATAATAGTGCATATTTCTTCAACGCTTGAAACTGCTGCATCCACGTTTTTTGTGGACTCACTATTACCTTGAAATTAGAGTTGGTTCATTTTTGCAGTGTCACTAGCAGAGGGTCACGTGGGCCTGGAATTCAGAACATGCCGGAAGGTGCCCCAAACCTTCACCAGGTATATACCGGTACTTGGAATTTCGACCTTTTCGCCGGCTACTGCTAGTACTCTGTAGTACCGGTACGCGAATGCGCTGCGTCCTGCTCTTTACCAGGTCAGGTACCTGGTACGACGCATAGACTTTCTTACAGATATCTCCCTCCCTTCAGAGAACACCCTCGGCAATTTTGTCCACCTCTGGGGACCTCCTCAGCTCTTAATTGCCGACGGGGAAACTGCTTTTTTTGCAGGATCGATCCTCGAGTCAGTATTAGGCCGATTTTCGGAAGTATTGTTTTTCACGATTGATGGCAGAGTTTATCATGTTCCGGGGCAAGCTCTCCACTTAACCGTTTTAGAACTGCACTGCTGTCTAGAAATAAACATTCCACTCTAATTCCAAGTGTTTTGTTCCCACATCGGGACTGCAGTCCTAAATGGGTTAGTAACCCCGATTAGCACTGCACTTTCGTTGTGGGGGTAAAAACACTTGAAATTAGAGTCAAGTGTAGGTTTATGTACAGACAGTAGTGCAGGCAAAGACCACAGCCGTCCCTTTGTGGGGACCAAAACGTTTATAATTAGAGTACAATTTAGGTTGATGTACAGTAGTAGTCGGTGCAGTGTTAACCCCTTAACCCTTTTGGGACCGCAGTCCCATTTTGGCGACAAATCACTCTAATTCTAAGTAATTTCCCCCCAAAACGGGAGTCCAGTTCTATAAGGGTTAACCCATTCAGAACTGAAAAACGTATCGCACCCTAATTCCAAGTAATGTGTCCCCAAATACGTGGAACCAGTTCTGAAGGGATTAACCCTCTGGGGGCTTTTGAGAAGGAAAAATCAACGGTAAACAGTGTCGATTTCAGCACGGTCACTGCGAGGTTGGATGATGATATGCATTGGTGTCCAAGTTACAGCGCGAGGAGTCGTAGGGCACGGCCCCAGGTTGATGTACCTGCACTGCTGGACACGTGCTGCTCGTAGACGATTGATAGCATCAAACGTTGTCGTCTTTTAGGTCGCTATCTCGTGGCCTCAATGGGGTTGAAGTGGAACTGCACTCTCTTCGTGGGGGACAAAACACTTGGATTTAGAGTCAAATTTAGGTTTATCTTGGAGATAGAGGGCAGCACTATGAAATGGTTACGTATGTATAACCCTTTGGAGGCCCCAGGTAATGCGACCGAAAAACACGAGGAGAAGTGCGGTCCTACCAACCACCGCCTAGAAAGCGCGCAGCAGCAGCAGCAGCAGCAGCAGCAGCAGCACACAGCTACGAGCGTATCACCATGCTGCGCGCGTGGCGTGTATTATTCTGGTACGTATCATAGCTCCTTACGCTTCTCTCCGGGCTCACCTCCTACCACAAGTAGTGGTCCCTCCATAGTGCCGGTTGAGTAGTGCCGGTTGTCCGCTATAGTGATTGTGAAGTCGCTTTGCACACATATGAGATTCATCAGTGTGGTAGTGTGCGGAGTGTATAGTGCCGGTTGCCGCTAGTATACTGCCGGTATTGTTGGCTGGCGCATACCGGCACTATAGAGGGGACACTACTATTGTACTGGAGATACACACGTACCAGTACCTGTTTTCTCCGACACCTAAAATACCACACTTAACTACCTACCTACCTACCTACCCAAACTACAGCAGTAGCCACGAGTTACTCAGTACGTTGACCTCGCCCGTACTGAGCCTTGAGCGCGTTGGCATGGCCCTGACATCGGCCGCGCGCGCGGTTGGCCAAAGTCCTACTCGATCTCGATCGCGTTCGCTGCGCCACGCAATCTGCTCCCCAATAAAGAACGGTCCTCGGAGCACTTCTCGGAACGCTTCTCGGAACGGCGCTTTTCTGCGGTACTTGACCGTAATACCCAGCACCCCGGACGGCTCCGTGTAGCGGGGGCCGGTGCTTTATTCTTCGTTTGTTTTCGACGATTTCCCCCTCTATTCTATACCCAAGTATAGTCGAATCCTATAGGGGTCACATGCTTGGACTGAGTGGTGGGTGGGTGGGTGTGTGCTTACGTGGGCGCGACCGACTAGGGAGCGAGGGCGGGGTGTAAGTAGAGACGGGGAATATTACTTTTTTCGGTTTGGCAAATTGCCTGGAGTTGCAAACAACGAGGGAGGCCGAACCACGCCGTATGTCTGTATATATTCTCGAGTATACGAAGTATATAGACTTCCAGACAAGGGCAAGTTGGACTAGGGCACTGACTGGAGTTGCACACGACGGGGGAGGCCTTACGAGTAGTCACGCCATATGTATGTTCCTAAGTATAGACTACCAGATAAGGGCAAGTTGGGCTAGGCACTGACTGGAGTTGCAAACGACGCGGGAGGCGTTATGAGTAGGCACGCCATATACATACTTGATCATAGACTACAATACGAGGGCAAGTTGGGCTCTTAATAGGCGATGGCGGGAGTTGCAGACGACGAGGGAGGCCTACGGGTAGTCACACCATAGATATATAGACTACCAGACAAAGGGCAAGTTGGGCTAGGCAAGGGCTGGAGTTGCAAACGACGTTGGAGGCGTATGAATAGTCACGCCATACCTATTAAGTAGACGACCATATATGGGCAAGAAGTCTCAAGGGCGAGTTGGCCTAGGCGCTGACTGGAGTTGCTAATGACGAGCGAGGCCTACGAGTATCCAACGCCATAGCTAAAAAGACTATAAAGATAAGGTTACGTAAACACTCTCAAGAAGTGTGAATTAGACCGCCTCCCTGTGCCAATAGGCCTGCCTTGACAGGCAAGCGGAGAGGCCCTAAATGCAACACCACCCTTGTATTTTTCTTCTTCTTGTGCCACACCACTGCCGTCTGATTGGTCGAGGCTGGCGTTTCAGCCGCCCGGAGATTTAGGAAAAACGCCTCTGAAAAACGCGCGACCGCCCTTGCCGATCTCGAGCCTCTCATACGGTTGGGGGTGCAGATGGAGTTAGGGTTAGGGTCGGATTGGGTCTGGGCCGACGCCCAGGAAATAAATTGACTAAAAGGTATTGCATGAGTATTTTTGCAAGGGGTTGTAAATAGTAAATAGGGGTACCCCCAGGCAAGCGGCCCCATTCATAACCGGATGCGACAGCAGTACCGTTCGTATGGCACAATTTCCGCCCGTGGTCACAAACTACGGAACAGATTGATAGTGAATACTTGCATCGTAAACGTTATGGAGTGCAAACCATGCCATACGTCTGACATTACGGGGGACCATAGTAAATACGGGACCTAATACTGTTACTAGTAGTAA
This sequence comes from Saccharina japonica, assembly GCA_008828725.1. Lineage (NCBI taxonomy): Eukaryota > Phaeophyceae > Laminariales > Laminariaceae > Saccharina > Saccharina japonica. The sequence goes on along the minus strand of MEHQ01001390.1, from coordinate 15,897 downwards.
AAATGGGAAATATGTAGGTTTCTGTGTACCGTAGGTTCTATATTCTTCTCCCTCTTCCGCTAAATTAATGAATCCCCACTATTAATAGCTCAAGTAGTTAATGAATTAATTTCATCTACCCCCATCCACACTATCATTACGACAACACAAAATACATGAATTATATACTACTGTATCTATTACGGGGGGGCATAGTTAATAGGACCTATGGTAGACACAAAAACCTACATATTTACCTGTTTTTACCCACAATATTTGGTCCTATTTACTATGGTCCTCCGTAATAGCTGTTGTTTTTTTTTTAATTTTTTAATATACTATTGATATATATCATATATCAATCTATATCCAATATCTTACTGTGATATCTTATAAGATAGTGTACCACGTAAGGTCCCTCGTAATAATAGTGAGAGGAAATACATAGGTTTGTGCGTAGCGTCGGTCCTGTTTAGGGCCCATCTTAACGAGCATAAAATAAATTCAATTTGGAAAAAATAAAATTCAAATTCGCTTCTCATTGGTCAACACACGCACCAGCACCAAATATTATACCCCAAGATCCTAATCTTTGGTGCTGGTGCGTGTATTGACCAATGAAAAGCGGATTTGATTTTTTTTTTTTCCAAGTTGAATATTTTTTTTCTTCGTTAAAACGGGCCCTTACTACTATGGTCCCCCGTTATATTAGTAAGACAGAAGATGCTACGCGGCGGGTACTACTACGGGCGACCATAGTAAATACTTGTAAATAGAACCTACGTTAAAAACAAAAACCTATACATTTCCCTATTTTCACCAACAATATGTGGTCTTATTTACTGTGGCCCCCCGTAAAAAATATTGCAACAAGAGATATGTGACAACTTCACCTCAGTAGTGCAGTACCTGGTATACGTACACGTTTTGGCGACAAATCACTTGGAACTACGATGGACTTGAAAAAAAACGTTTGCGGTACATGTATACATTCACAGATAGGCACACGCTCCCTGAATTCTACAGCCTCAGATTGTGTTCTCATACGGGATGTACATCTCCTACTGCATGAGGACATATGATATAAAACCCTCAAGTACGCGCGACCGAAGTATCCCACTCAGCTTGCGAAGATGAGTTTCGACGAAACCCTCGATCTCACAGCTGTTGATGTTGTTGTTGTTTTTTATTTCAATATATATACGGCGGTAAAAAAGTCCTGTGCTTGAGTTTTTTACCATGTACGTGGGCGTGTTTCCCTTCGATCCCGTCGGGACGTACGCGGCGTGTGCGCTGTGGCGCTTCGTCACGGCGGTGCAGCCCTGCGCAGGGAGGACTTGGAACAACGTGCAGCCTGCAGTGATAACATAATGCCCCAAGACGTACGATTTGATTGTGTTCTGATGTCGATGTGGGGTCCAGTTTTCTCGACCCAGCCGTCTCATGGGTATCGTATCATATATAGTATACAGCAGTATATACTGGGGTATATATACTAAATGTATACTACATATACTACAGTAAATATATACTATATTACCGTCCCGCGTCGGGTTCACGATCCGCTAAGGTTGGAGATGTATGATAGTTATGATGTTCCTATTAATCAGTGTTGCATATCCTATCGCAAGCTTCGGTATATCGTACCAGTATATATTTGTATATGACAAGTGCTATATATACGATAGAGGTATATACGAAGCACGTTTTGGTGGAAACGTTTTTTTTTTAAATGACGGGGGCTCCTTAACCCATTCAGAACTGAAAAAAATGTCCTACACTAATTCCAAGTAGTTTTACCCAAATTCGTGGGACCAGTTCTTAAGGGGTTATAACCCAAAATCGTCGAAATCTCATTCTTGTGTTGCAATATTGAATATTGTTCAGTTTATGCTCAGGCCATGGGATATTTAATCGGATACCATCTGTTTTTTCCCACCTAAATCGGTGTTTGACTTACTAAAATATGGAGCCCCAGAAAAACCACGATGCACCTCTCGACCGTAACATTATTAATAGTCGTATCGAACGAGTTCTGCCCTCCCATCCTCTGGTACCCCCATGTTTTTTTTGGTTTTTTTTGCAGATACTATAACGAAAGCTTCTCGATGTATTGTGTATACCATGTAATATCGAGATCGTATCATATCGATTATTGATAGTTTTTTTTTTGCTGTTTATCGGTACCCCCGTACCGAACTTGATTATTGTTCGACGTCCAGCACTAGTATTTATTGTAGTATCTGTGGTCGTGTGGTTGTATCAATTATACCGTACTGGTATAGAACATCCCTCCATGAGGATTGTGGGCTTCGTGCGCAGAATGTGTATATACACTGCAGGGCGACTGTCTTTGAAAAATCGTCCTGTTGACTTTAGCACAAGAGTAATGGGTATTTGTCTTTAGTGCCGGTATGCGCCAGCCAGCCAACGATACTCCCGACACTATAATAATAATAATAGCGGCAACCGGCACTACTACTCAGCACACTGCCACACTGCTTAATCCCATCTATCTGTGCTAGGCGATTTCACCGGCACTATAGCGGGCAGCTGGCACTACTCACTCAACCGGCACTATAGCGGGCAGTCGGCACTATTGAGGGACCACTACTGCTGTACTGCTGTAAAAAAAAAAACAATTTGGAAAAATAAAAATAATCAAATCCGCTTCCCATTGGTCATAACCCGCACCACCACCCAAGATTATACCCCAAGATCCTAATCTTTGGTGCTGGTGCTCTTGGGGCATAATATTTGGTGCTGGTGCGTGTGTTGACCAATGAAAAGCGAATTTGAATTTTATTTTTTCCAAATTGAATTTATTTTATACTCGTTAATTCGGGCCCTTAGCCCGTTTTAACGAAGAAGAAAAAAATTCAATTTGGAAAAAAAAAATTCAAATCCGCTTTTCATTGGTCAACACACGCACCAGCACCAAAATTAGGATCTTGGGGCATAAAAATTGGTGCTGTGCGTGTGTTGACCAATGAAAAGCGAATTTTAATTTTATTTTTTCCAAATTGAATTTATTTTATGCTCGTTAATACGGGCCATCTTAACGAAGACAGCAAAAATTCAATTTGGAAAATAAAATCCTATTTGAATGTGATTTCGCAAAAAAAAACTGGTTTGCGTCCTATGGGGAATAGTGAATTGCTCGTTCAAATATTTATGAATCGAAAAAACGCAGCATGCGTCACAGCGCCCAGGTGAAAAAAATCGACGAGAGGAGACGAGAGGGAAAGCATGCGTCGACGCGTGCGCGCCGACCGCCAGCATACTTTTGCTTTTGACCGCCCAGGCTAGGAAGCTATCGCTCTCAGGGTCTCCTGGGTGGGCGTAGGGATCCCTGGAACGCCACGGGCGAGACAGGGGCGGCGATGGTGTTATCGAAGTCTTGAGCGTATCATGCTGTTTTTGGGATCGATCGCTCGGTTTTTATCGGGTTGGAGCATCGAGCTGGTTGAAAAGTTGGGATTGCGACCGCCATGATTGGTTTTGAGGCGCCACCGCCGGGGTACGCTGTGCTATGGTCTATAGGCGTGGGCGCGGCTGTTGTCCCGGTGGCCTCGGGTTGTGGTTCACGTGTTGTCGCCTCGGTCGTGGTCATCGATGCCACCAAGAAATGACCAGATTGTACCGGGGGCGTTTGCCCACCGTGGACATGCCGGTCCAAGTCGGGCCAACTCCTCAATTTGATTTGAATTCTTTGGAAAAGAAGGTCCTGGGACCTTCTTGGTTTTTTCGTCCAATTCAAATTGATTAGACCCCAAGATCCTAATCTTTGATGCTGGTGCGTGTGTTGACCAATGAAAAGCGTATTTGAATTTTATTTTTTCCAAATTGAATTTATTTTATATTAGTTAGTTCGGGCCCTAACTCAAGGGACACCCCTTCCATTCAGAAAACGTTTCAGCTAAAAAGTGCTTCCTCTATCGCAGCACGCGTCGTTGATCCCATCTGTCATCTGTCTGTGCCAAGCGATTTCACCGGCACTGTAGCGGGCAGCCGGCACTATAGAGGGATCCCTACTGCTATGCTGCTGTAACCCAGGGGAGAGGCCGACCTATATATACTAGGGCTGGGCACTGGCACAGTATGTACTGGCAGTAGTAATCTACTGATTGACCCGGCCAGTATATTCGCCAGTTGTTTTTCTCACGTACGTCCAAGAAACACGCCATGTTATAGTACGAAAACCCACCAAATGCGTTTCGGAAGGAGAGAGGAGAAAGGAGAGACAAACAGTATACTGCTGCAATCCAGTATACTGCTTGATTTTGACGACAGTAGTATAATCGCTACTGACTGGGTCAGCCAGTGCACAGCCCTAATAGATACCCTTTCATGAGGGTGTACGTAGGTTCACAACCCGTACTTTGCGTGATCAAAGTATCACACGCAGTTTGCGAAGATGGATTTCGAAGAAAATCTGGGGTGTCACAGCCGAGATGGGGAGTCCGTCACCCTCCGACCTATACTTCGTATCATATGTATCGTACAGTACGCGACGGATGTTAAGAATCTGATAGTTATGAATTTTAGACTGAGATTTTTGAGGGGAAAAGTAAGAACGCAACCTCTTTGTGCTGAAAATAGTGTGGAACATACCCATTCTTACATACAAATTTCAGTCTGGGCAAATATAAGAGGTTGTCAACATCTGTCGCGTACTGTACCCCTGATAAGGGCATACACAACCCGTATGTATGTATCTATGTATAGCTTGAGCAATCAAAGGGTGTACGTACGTATCACACGCAGCTTGCAAGAACGTGTTTCGAAGAAATTCTCGATCTCAGAGCAGCTGAGGCAAGGTATCTTATTTCTTTTTTTCTTTCTTGTGTTTTGTATAAAACACGCGCAATATGCAGAACAACTTTTTCCAAGCCAATTGGCTCCACAAACCAATGGTGCAAGTGCGGGCACACACAACATGAAAATGATGGCCCTAACCCTAACTGTAACCCTCCATGCGACTCGCCCAATACCTCACGGCGCTTCGCGCTTGGTGCAAGCAATATATATGCAAGTCCGCCTCACGGGCGGTTCTTAGCAGGATGCAGCTCACCCTCAATGCGAATCGCCCAATACCTCACGGCGCTTCGCGCTTGGTGCAAGCAATGTCTGCCTGGTTGGTGAAAACCCAACGTGCTCCGTCCCGGGATTGTTGGGGTTATTAAGCCTATGGTCATACCACTACGGCCGTGCACGATATGAGTACACCCCCCCCCCCCCCGGGCCTGGCCATACGACTACGCCATGCATGAAAATGAAAGTACACCCCCCCCCCCCCCCCCCTGCGCGCGCGCCGACCTCCCTTCCTCTTTGCCCCCATCGCCCCCTATAACCCGTGAACAAACCTCCCTTCCTCCATCCCTCATCGCCCATCGCCCCCCCCTCCCCCGGCAGAGGCTGTATGAGCACAAGGAGTACAAGAAGGGCTCAAGGCGGCCGACACGATCCTCAAGAAATTTCCTACTCATGGAGAGACCCTGGCGATGAAAGGCCTAACCCTTAACTGCATGGGGAAGAAGGAAGAGGCGCACGACCACGTCCGGAGGGGCTCAGGGCCGACCTCGAGCAGTTGCGACGCTGCTTGACTTTTCAGGGGGGGGCAGGGGGGGGGCGGGAGGGCTTTGATTTTCAAGGGGGGGCGGGAGGGCTTGGAGGAGGGGAGTTGCAGTTGTGTTTGGCAGATGATGGGGGGGGGGGGGGTGTACTCATGTCGTGCACGCGTAGTCGTGTTCGTATGACATGTGACCCTCCTCGCATCCCTACCAATGCCGCGGACGGGGCATTGGGTTTTCAACAACAAGCAGACATTTGCTTGCACAAAGCGCGAGCGGCCGTGACGGTACTTTGACGGGGGGGGGGGGGGGTTGTTAAGGTCGGTGATGGCATCCAGATATGCTTGTAGACTGGTCGCTTTTGGCGCGTCAAAAGGAAGAAATCGGCGTTAATATATAGAAGGACGACCTGGGCAGGTGCAACGCTTCTGGGGGTTTCAAGATAGGGAGACAGGGAGATGGGGGGAGGGGTTGTGGTGAAGGGCGGGGGGGGTTGAAATCGAGGATGACAAACAAAAGAGGATAGGAGACCGCTCGTTTTTGGCCCGCGTCAAGAACTCTCTTGGCGTTATTGTGCTTCAAGGCCGACGTCTCGTCTCGTCTCGTGTCATCCCGGCTCGTCTCGTGTCATCCTGGCTCGTCTCTTCTTACTTGTCCCCGCTCTCTCGCCCGCGCTCCATCCCATCACTTTTTGCTAAAAACAAATCTTCCGTTTTTTGTTTTGTTGTTATGTGGTTTTTTTGTTTTGGCTTTTGCTGTCTTTTTTTCCACGGGGCGCAGTCACGTATGCTGGCACGTCTACGGCCTCCTGCACCGCTCGGAGCGCAACTACGCCGAGGCCATCAAGTGCTACCTCAACGCCCTCAAGCACGAGCCGGAGAACCTGCAGATCCTCAAGGACCTTGCCGCCCTCCAGATTCAGATCCGGGAGGTCAAGGTGAAAAAATAAACATATACGAAGTACGTATACATATATCAACATATACGACTACATATATATTTTTTTCGACGAAATCCTCCATCTCACAGCTGTTGTTTTTCAATTTTTTATACTCGTATATATATATAAATAAAACGTTTTTGTACCTGTTGAAAAACCGTCAGAAGTCTATGTGCACCCATCCACCGCCTAACTCGTCGTTTTTGAGAGAAACGCTGTTTCATTCACCAACAAGTGGCATGCGTTAGCTACTGTGTTCGATAGTGTGATGGATTTGAGCTTGCGCGTTGAGTGCCGCGAGTGTATGTTCTAAAAATTGGAAGGAGGTGGTACGATGCACTATATACTGCTGTTGCACTGTCATTGTCGGGAGGAAAACTATTATAGTGGTAGGTATACTCCGTATACATTACATACACTCGCGGCACGCAACGCGCGGTTGTAATAGTACTTACTGGTCTAACCGTCTCTATACGAAGTACAGGGCGAGCGGCGTGCAATAAGAGCATCATCATGCTCTGCCACTTTCGGTGCATACCTTTTTTCTTACCCAGCAGCGCCGGGTTTGCTGTAACGTTGTTCCCCTCTATGTGTAGTGCCGGTATGCGTCAGCCCGCCAACCATACCGGCATTATATGGCGGCAACCGGCACTATCTACTCCGCACACAATCACACTGCTTTTACCACACTGGTGAGAATCCCATCTGTCTGTGCCAAGCGATTCCGTAGGCACTATAGTGGGCAACCGGCACTATAGAGGGACCACTACTAGTGTAAAAAAAAACACTACGAGTATCAACCCCCTTTACTACTAAACTCCAGTGCACTACACTACTCTATAACCCACTCTACCCCACCCGAACCGCCTCCCCTTCATGGCAGGGTTTCGTAGAGACTCGTCGGAGGCTTCTGGGTCTGAAGTCCAACCTGCAGCAGAACTGGACGGCGTATGCGGTGGCCAATCATGTGGCGGGCAACGCTGAAACGACGGTTCAGGCCATCGACGCTTTCGTCAAGACTCTCAAGGTATGTATCATACGCGCCCCCGGGAAGACGGTAGGGGATGGTGGGAAGGGGGGAGGGTACACATTTGTTGCTTGCCTTACTGTAGTCATTTGATTGACCATTGGCCAAGCACTCCTTTCGAGATGGAGCACTGTTTCTACTCCTGAGAGACACCTGCAACAGTTGGGCGTTTCCAAGTTTGCATCAATATTATGGCATATACACGTTTTGCTACGTAGTCTTATCTCCTTCCTGAGAGAGCGGAGGGGGGAGGAGGTGTACTCGACATCCATGCATGGCCATAGTGGTATGACCATAGGGCGGGGGCGGGGTGTGTGGTGGTTGGGGGGTGCGCATTGTGATGCATGGCCGTAGTCGTATCGCCGTAGAGACCCTCCCACCCCTACAATGTTTACGTTGGCGTTTTTTCCCCAGGGAAACCGACACTATACTCGTAGAACCGAAGAGAGGTGTGTACCCAAAGCAGTGAGCTTCTGCACGAAGCTCTAACAATGAATAACTTGTTCGCGTTCGTACGCTGTCGTTGGCGTTTCTGAGCAGGGAAACCGGGACGAGAGAGCGTAATATAAAAACCCTAACAATGTGTAATACAGTAGGGGTCCCCCAATAAGGCGGCGGTGTGCCAGAGCAATATGACCGCCTTATAGAGGGAAGCCGCCTTATTTATTCCAGGTTATGAGTGCGATTCCCCAGTCGCGCCAAGCGTTTTTACCCGCCTTATATGGGGATACCGCCTTATATCCGGATACCGCCTTATTGGGGGACCCCCACTCTGTATGTTGTTCGTGTTTGTTTGTACGCTGGCGTTGGCGTTTATGAGCAGGGGAACCGGAACGAGAGGGCGGAAGAGAGGTATACCCACAGCGAGCTCCTTCTTTACAAAAACCTGGCCCTTAGCGACGCTGGCATGACGAAGGAGGCCCTGGACCACCTCGAAGACTGCAAGGATAAGGTGTGGCTGACTCTGATTGGTTCACTTTGGTTTATATTGGTTTGGTTTCCACCTTGGTTATTGTAAGAAGGGCCAGGCTGGCTCTGATTGATTTTGGTCGTTTTGGTTTGGTTTCCACCTGGAGGGTTGGTTGGAACCTCCATAGGGACGACGTCCAGCCCGGTGTAAGAAGTACGAAGCCCCTTTGATAATGATGTGATGTGTTGGGCTGGGTTGATTTCTGCTTGTTTCCTGTCTACATAAAGGTGGTTTGTGCCGCTGCTGTGCTGTGCTGAGCTGCGTTGTGGTGTGTTTGGTGCGTTCATTGAACGTCAGCTCCTTTCTTACGGAGGGGATGTTTTTACACGGTATCGGTGTAGCTAATTTGTACGGCCGCTCTAAAATAGAGCCCCCCCCACCCCCTTGAACTGGGTGAAGCTTAAGACCTGAAGTGGGCGGCAAGTCCGCGCTGTCCGATCCACAATCTCCGTTTTTTCTTGTGTGTTGCTTTTTTTATTGACCAATCACGAGAAACCAAAAAAACGCCTTCCATGTCCGCCATCTCGAGTTATTTCCCCGAGATGTTACCTGGTACTGTACGTGTTTTGAATATGTCATTAAACGTCAGCCCATTTTGTGTGTGTGTGTGTACCTGGTGTCTCATAAGGTACTTGACAGTACGTGCGGAAGTATGATATACCAACCCCCGCTCGCCGAGTTCGGGACCGTCGCCCGTTCTCTCGCCGGGGTCGCCGAGGGGTGACGCGTGGGGCGGCCGGGGCGGTGATGCGGCCCCGGTCGGGGTCGGGTGGCACGCGGTAGAGCCGGTCCCTCCGCGGGGCATACCGAAACCGGCATAGTCGTGAAGATCCCACACGACATCATCATTATGATCACCACCACCACCGAAGCGTATTGTGTTATAAGGATAAGGCACTTGACACTATGTACGGAGCGTGATATGTATGAGCTGGACGAAGCATAAGTGTGTGCTGTGATGTGGTGCGTTATGATGTGTCATTTTGATCGTTGGTGGCCCCTTCGTGTTGTGGTTTTTGTACACGTGTATATTAGGTGCTGGACAAGCTCAGCTGGACGAAAAAGAAGGGGGAGCTGCTGCTGGCGCTCGGCAAGCACGAGGACGCTGAGGAGATTTACAGGTGTGTATCACACGAACCGGTACACACACACGCACACACCGCGTACGTATGTTTTTTTTTGTTTCCTGAGGTATAATATTGATAGTATTCCCCTCCAGAGTTGTTGGAGCCTACCACCTGTTGTTCTTGTGAAACTGAGCTCGATTTTTGGCGAATGAGTTAATGTGAGAGCAACAACAATAGCTAGACACGCCTCTCTCTAGCTCTCACACATAAAACGAGACTCGTTCATTTGCTGTTGGGAATAGCACCTCTCCACGTCGGCCACATATCGATCCTATTGCATGGCAGCATCTTAGTGTTGTCACGTTCCATAGTGCTGCACCTTCCAGCGCTCTCACTCCTTCCTACCACTTCTTTTATGAATACGAGCTCTACCGATGTTTCTTCCTAGACACGCATCTCGGGGTTTCCATCGCTGGGACCGGGGTAATAACAGCCTCCCCCCCCCCCTCTTCCCCCCCCTCCGCCGCCTCAGTCGATGGAAACCTTCCGCTCGACCGCAAAGACTCCACGTAACTGTACAAAAACAAACGTATACGCCGGTTCCGCCGCAGAAAAAGAACGGGGTGGGTCGACCGGGGGTGGATGGTTGGTTTGTTGGAGGGAAGGGGGAAAGGGGGTGCGCATACAGCACACGCAAGTGTACAAAGGTGAACGCCTACATACACACGAAACCCCTGCCAGAAAAAGCGACACAAAAACGCCGTGAGAAAGAAAAAAGTCGCGGCGGAAAAAATAAGCGAGTCCGTCCTCCTTTCTCACCTATTGGTCAGGCTCATCACCATCTGCTGCACCGGGTGCTTCCGCAGATCGAAGGCGTCAGTCACTACAGGGGATGGTCGTCCCAACGTCCCCGCCCCCCCCTTCACCTCGCCCCGCGCCCCCTCGGCCTCGAAGACGGAGGAGAGGTCCGAGCCTAAGGACGGCACGCCCTTGCGAAGGTGGCGTCGCATGTACGCACCTGCAAGTGGGCAAACAAATGAGCAAAAAAAAGCGAATTTAACGAACAAAGTCGATAAACGAATATATATATATATGTATGTATATATTCCGGTATAAAAAAAAAATAACAAACGTGTGCTTTAGAAAATAGAGAAGCGAAAACGGCCAAAACGAAACAAAAACGAAAAAAAGTAAACAACAACGACAACAATCGAACACACACAACAAACACAGAATAGCGAAACCACAATCAAGCCAAAATATATCGACACAAAACAAAATCAGGAAATAGGGGGTGAGGGTGAATACATCCCCGGGTCCAAGAAAGAACGAACGCAGGGGGGGGTGGGGGGGGTGGCGTGCACCTCCCCTACAACCCCTGACAAAACAAAACAAAAACTCATTATTGCCCCCCCTGGCAAAAAGTTTCTATGTAATATATGGAAACAACGCAATGAGCGCCCAAGTGTTGAAGGTGTCTCTATTTAGGAGTAGGAACGGTGCTCCGTCTCGAAAGGGATGCGTGGTCAATGGTCAAATGACTAAGGCAAGCAACAAATGAGTACCCCCCCCCCCCCCCCCTTCTCACTACATTAGCGTCTACGTTTATTATTATATCGTCTGATATTCACACTCTAAAACCTACACACCCGGCAGCGCGCGCGCGACCGACCGAAGTGTCACTATTAACAGTTTCGCACGATGCTTGCAAATAATGATGAGCTTTGTAGTTTTTTTTTCGATCTGACAGCTTGTTTTTTTTTCAGTTTTTTTCAAATATATCGTCACAGTTGTTGACGTGCAGTGTTGGTGTTTGCCATGTACAACACTGGGCGGCTTAAATTTTCAACGTCGTTCCCCAATAAAATGCCCAAGAAAAAAACAAGAAAACCCGTGGAAACCAGCTAAATTATCGTACATACCGTTAACATGTTATTGGTACAGTATTAACTTTTTCGGGACCCCATGCAAATGTAGCGACCTCTAAAATGACGAGGAGTGCAGTAGTACGATCGGACCAAACATCTATTAATAGGCATGCCTTACTGTATGCTTTAAAGGAAGAGCGTGCAGCAGTAACAGGGCAGGCATGCCTTATAATACTGCTAAAGTGTGACCGACGATGAAATCATCATACATATGTCACGGTTCATGACCCGACCCGCGGGTCGGGTTCAGGAAGTCTTCAAACTCTCACGGGTCGGGTCGGGTCGGGTCGGGTCGGGGTCACCCTGGCCCTACCCGACCGGACCTGACCCGCGAAGTTTGACCTGACCTATGAACAGCCCTGATTATGTTCGACCGTTTTCCCGTCTGAAGTAAGTCCCCCTTTGGATGTTTAGGAGTATATCCATCCGCCTTAATTCCGACCTACTACTCCAGATTTCTGCATTTTCTCCAACCTCCTCTTAGATCACCCTCGTTTACACCCGCTAGTCCTCTTATCCTAAGCCGCATTCAGGCCCCTTCTCCATTCCACTGTTGTTGTATGTGGGCAGTGTAATGCCCACTTCCATGGGTTCACCATGTTGGTACAGATACGCCATACCAACAACTCAGCTTGTAGGTCTTGTAGTCAGGGCTGACCAGTGGCTGCTAGCTCGGCATTTATGGTTGGTGTGCATCCAGAGGCGCACGACAAACCGTTAAAACGGCACCACACCCCAAAAAAGGTCATACTGTACATAGTGAAAAACAAACCATTGGGATGGGGTTTCTGGACGAATGTATGTACGAATTTTCGTTTTCTCAGTTCAGATAGCTTTGGAGGCAAACAGTCGCAGAGAGAGAGGAGAGCCACCGGGAAGAGACACTATATTATATGGTAGAGATAATAGGCGGAGTGTGCTATCCGCTCGACTTACTCATTAATGATGTGTAGATGTGTACTAACAGCAGTACGTCTAACATAGAGGGGGAGATGAGAGGAAAATATTAACCAGGGTACAATGTGGGAGGGCGGGAGGGTATGAAATTTTCATACCATACTGATAATACCTGGTATGTCGTGAGACAAACACAAGGAGGGGCAGGGGAGGGCACGGTCAACGTATTGGACCAGCTGACGCTATTGCGGGGGGAGGAAGTAACCATATTTACAGAGCACTACGAGTATTCATATTAGGAGGGGAAAGAGGAGGATATAATGAACCAGGTTACAATGTCGAGAGGGGGGGGAGGGGGGGGGGGGGGGGGCGTACTCATTTGTTGCTTGCCTTAGTCATTTGACCATTGACCACGCATCCCTTTCGAGACGGAGCACCGTTCCTACTCCTAATAGAGACACCTTCAACACTTGGGCGCTCATTGCGTTGTTTCCATATATTACATAGAAACTTTTTGCCAGGGGGGGCAATAATGAGTTTTTGTTTTGTTTTGTCAGGGGTTGTAGGGGAGGTGCACGCCACCCCCCCCACCCCCCCCTGCGTTCGTTCTTTCTTGGACCCGGGGATGTATTCACCCTCACCCCCTATTTCCTGATTTTGTTTTGTGTCGATATATTTTGGCTTGATTGTGGTTTCGCTATTCTGTGTTTGTTGTGTGTGTTCGATTGTTGTCGTTGTTGTTTACTTTTTTTCGTTTTTGTTTCGTTTTGGCCGTTTTCGCTTCTCTATTTTCTAAAGCACACGTTTGTTATTTTTTTTTTATACCGGAATATATACATACATATATATATATATTCGTTTATCGACTTTGTTCGTTAAATTCGCTTTTTTTTGCTCATTTGTTTGCCCACTTGCAGGTGCGTACATGCGACGCCACCTTCGCAAGGGCGTGCCGTCCTTAGGCTCGGACCTCTCCTCCGTCTTCGAGGCCGAGGGGGCGCGGGGCGAGGTGAAGGGGGGGGCGGGGACGTTGGGACGACCATCCCCTGTAGTGACTGACGCCTTCGATCTGCGGAAGCACCCGGTGCAGCAGATGGTGATGAGCCTGACCAATAGGTGAGAAAGGAGGACGGACTCGCTTATTTTTTCCGCCGCGACTTTTTTCTTTCTCACGGCGTTTTTGTGTCGCTTTTTCTGGCAGGGGTTTCGTGTGTATGTAGGCGTTCACCTTTGTACACTTGCGTGTGCTGTATGCGCACCCCCTTTCCCCCTTCCCTCCAACAAACCAACCATCCACCCCCGGTCGACCCACCCCGTTCTTTTTCTGCGGCGGAACCGGCGTATACGTTTGTTTTTGTACAGTTACGTGGAGTCTTTGCGGTCGAGCGGAAGGTTTCCATCGACTGAGGCGGCGGAGGGGGGAGGGGGGCAGGAGGGGGGGGAGCACATCTAGGGGGGCAGGAGGGGGGGGAGAAGGAGCCGGAGGACACCCTTGCGTGGACACTGTTCCTGAGAGCGCAGCTGGAAGAGAGGACGGGTTTCCTCCAGGAGGCGTGCGACACACTCGAGGCGAGGATTGTAATTGGAAGCGTTTTAGAATAGTATGCACACTTTACCTATATACCAGGTATCTGATCGGAAATGTAGAGGCGGTGACTTCTTTTTCTTTTCTTTTTTTTTTCTTTCTTTTTCTTTTTTTCTGAGTATCGACCGACCTATAATGGGAGAGATCTCACAGCTGACGCGTTTTTTTGTCTGTTTCTACCCTCTGGTACATCTAAATAAACATGATGGCTTTCCTTTCTGATTTGCTCTTCTTGTTGTCTTGTTTTTCGTCTCCCCTTACCCCCCTCCGCCCCGTCCAGGAGTGCGTGGCGCTCCAGCCGTCGATGCTGGACTTCATGCAGCGCAGAGGAAGGGTTCTCAAGAAGATGGGGGCCTTGACCATGGCAGCGGGGGCGGTAGACTCGGCGAGAGAGCTGGACAAGGCCGACCGTTACATGAACAGCAAGGTGCTGTTTCGATATCGGATCTCGCCGCGTTGTGCCGATTCGCTATTTTGGTATATAGCCCTTTTGTCCGCCCGTGGCAGTTACATGAACAGCAAGGTGCCGTTTCGGTCTCGGATCTCGCCGCGTTGTGCCGATTCGCTATTTTGGTCTAAAGCATTTTTGTCCGTCCGTGGCCGTTACATAAACAGCAAGGTATCGTTTCGATCTCGCCGCGTTGTGCCGATTCGGTATTGTGGTATCGCCCTTTGGTGCATCCGTGACCGTTATACATTAACAGCAAGGTGCCGTTTCGATCTTCTTGCAGTTATGTGCCGATTCGCTATTTTGATCTCGCCCTTTTTGTGTTTTGTGCCGTTTCGCGATACATGAACAGCAAGGTGTCGTTTCGATCTCACCGCGTTGTGCCGATTCATTATTTTTGGTATTGCCCTTTGGTGCGTCCGTGGCCGTTACATTAATAGCAAGGTGCCGTTTCGGTCTTCTTGCTGTTTTGTGCCGGTTCGCTATTTGGGTCTCGCCCTTTTTGTATTTTGTGTCGGTACGCGTTACGTGTACGTCAAGGTGCCGTTTCGTTCCTGCCCATTTGCGCCGTTTCGCGTTACGTGAATAGTAAGGTGCCGTTTCGCTCGTTGCCGCTTTGTGCCGTTTCGCGTTACGTAAAAAACAAGGTACCGTTTCGCTAATTTTTTGCTATTTTGTGCTTTTGTGCCGTGGCCGTTTACAGAAAACAGCAAGGTATCGGTTCTCGCTCTAAACCCCGCTGTGCCGTTTCGCTATTTTGTATTTTGTGGTTTCGCGGCAACTTTTGTCCCGTTTGGCTTGTCGCCCTCTGTTTTGCCGTTTCGCTCCCGCCATGTTGTACCATTCTGTTTTTTTGTTGGTTTTGGGCATTGTTCTTGCCTTTGCCTTGCTCAATTAATGAGATGAGCCACCACATCTTAAAACATGATGGTATTCGTTGTGTTCAACCTGTAATTCTTAACCCACCCAGAACTGAAAAAAAATCTCACTTTAATTCCAAGTAATTTGTCCCCAAATATGTTGGACCAGTTCTTAAGGTTTCGTCCGTTTTTTGTTTTCGTTACGTTTTCTCCTCTTGTGGCCGGGGTTGGGGTGTGTGTTTTGGCTATATTATGGCACGCCACGTATGGCAGGCGACGAAGTACCTACTGCGCAGCGGGCAGATCTCAAAGGCGGAGCAGACGATTGCTATCTTCACGAGGCACGAGGGAGACCCTCAGCACAACCTCTTCGAGATGCAGTGCAGGTGAAAAAAACGAGCGCCAAACCTACCTTCAGTTCAGCCCAATGCAGTGTACAGAGTCGGTCGCCCCGATGGTCTAGAGGTAACCTCGAACGCTTCTGAACGTTGATGTCTGGAGTTCGAATCTCACGTGGGTCGGACTTTTGAGTTTATTTGCAAAAATAAATAAAAAACGGAATCAACTGCTGAGAGCGCCAATTAATAGTAGCGTGGGTAGGCACAATTCGATGCGAGTCGACG
>MEHQ01003840.1:341406-429386 GCA_008828725.1 Saccharina japonica | reverse complement strand
CCCCCCCCTCTATGGGCGTCTCGAAAGGGATGCGTGGTCAATGGTCAAATGACTAAGGCAAGCAACAAATGAGTACGCCCCCCCCCCCCCCTATAAATATATGAAATATTTATAGGTTGGGTTGGCGTCGGTTGGCAACGACTCTGTAAAACACGCCTCTCACTACGTGAACTCGACAACCAGGGTACCATTTTCTTTTTTTTCGGCGGTCACCCATGCTGGCAGTCTTGTTAGATAATTTGTGCGGGGTTGATAAACTCATCTCTGCACAAGGGGGATGATCGTACCACGTAGTGTGTATATGGTAGGGCATCCACGAGGCAGATACGTAGTAGTACCCATTGCTGTCTCTGGAAGTGGCCACACCATAAATTAAATCAATTCATTGGAGGCTGTCGTCCATATGCAAGTCCGCCTCAAAGGCGGTTCTTAACAGGATGCAGCTCACCCTCCATGCGACTCGCCCAATACCTCACGGCGCTTCGCGCTTGGTGCAAGCAATGTCTGCCTGGTTGGTGAAAACCCAACGTGCTCCGTCCCGGCATTGTAGGGATGCGAGGGTCTATGGTGATACGACTACCGCCGTGCATGATATGAGTACCGTGCACGATATGAGTACACCCCCCCTCCGAGGGAATACTCGTGCTCGTAGGACATTTTTCTCGAAAAACAATATCTTGACTAGCGGAAAGCGCGAGAACGTGAGTTAGCGAAATTCGATGAAAATCGACGAGCGTTGGAAATGCTGGACCCTCTGCGCGGCAAAAATCCAGGCACGAACCGTAGTGGGGAGGAGGGAGAGGAGCCTGCTTTGTGGCCCCGGATCTGGGTTACGATTATGGAGGGAGAGAGAAGGAAGGGCGAAGATAARAAATGAGATGGAAAAAAAGAAAAGAAAAATGTCAGCAGTTACTTGGTGCTGTTGATATCGCAATAGCTCATTGCCGTCTTCTAGCCCGATGTCAAGAAAACGGACAAGAGAGAGCCCTATAGGAGTCTACAGGAGGAAGGACTTCCATACCGTTTTTTGGGTGAAACGTTTTCTGAATGATCGGGCTCCTTATGGCCCGTTTTCACGAAGCAAAAAAAAAAAACAATTTGGAAAAAAAAAAAAAAATCCGCTTTTCATTGGTCAGAACCCGCACCACCACCCAAGATTAGACCCCAAGATCCTAATCTAAGGTGCTGGTGCGTGTGTTGACCAATGAAAGGCGAATTTGAGTTTTTATTTTATTTTTCCAAAGTGAATTTATTTTATACTCGTTAATATGGGCCCTTAACCACTTAACCCCAAAATCATCCATTGTTGATGTTGCAAAAATACATATTGTATACTTAAGGTCATGGGAGCTTTCATCGGGTATATAGTATATATGTATAATAGCACTTTTATTTTCCTCCAAAATCAGTTTTTTGCGGGGGGGTACAGAGCTCCTCAAGTGACCACCCTTATAAGGCAAACACATGGTGCACCTCTAATCGTAGCATGTGTCGCATCCGCCATAGCACGGGTCCGTGTTAGGGACCCACTATCACGGAGGACCATAGTAAATAGGGACCCAATATTGTTAGTAAAAAACGTTAAAAATAATGTTTTTTGTGTGTACCGTAGGTCCTATTTATTACATTAGCCCACCCCGTAATATATTAGTATTGACTATTACTGACTACCAGGTATACGTAGTGACTATTAGTGACTATAAACGACTATTCCTGACTACTACTGACTATTAGTATAATCTTCAACTGAGGAACTACAGCAGTAGTTAATACGCAGTCCACTTATCTCTCAGCCCCAAGCGACAACGTAATCGAACGCTCGTCCACCCACCCCTCCCCCCCCCATCTCTCAGCCCCAAGCGAAACGTAATCGAAACGCTCCGTCCCCCACGCCCCTCCCCCCCCCCCATCTCTCAGCCCCAAGCGAAACGCAAATTTCGAACGCTCCGTCCACCCCCCCCCACCCTCCCTCCCTCCACCTCTCAGCCCCAAGCGGAGGCGTTTGTTCGAGGCCTGTGGGAGGTGATCGACCCCCAGTGGCTGCAGATGTTCAGCGAGCCGGAACTCCAGGTGCGGTTTTTGCTTGCCCCTTGCAACATATAGGCCGGCCTTGTGCGCGCGCGCCGCGCGCTCGCCCCTAAAACAGCGAGGGTGGGGCATGTTGAGTTGTGTTGAGCTGCCGCGGCGGCGTAGCGCTGTGACGTAGCGCGGCGGCAAAAGGAGGGGTGGTGGCTTATGAGTACTAAAACATGCTATTACGGGAGACCATAGTAAATAAGACTTAAATCTTGTAAGTACAAATAGGGAAATATATAGGTTTTACTGTGTACCGTAGGTCCTATTTACTATGGTCCCCCGTAATATTATTGGTTCCTGAGTTAAAACTGCAGCCTGAAATCGAGGTGATGGGTCCAGTTTTATTTTGTTTTATTTTTTTCTAGTTTCGCGGCGTACATGTATGATGTATGATGTGAGATGTATGATGTATGATGTATGATGTATGTAGCACAACGGCGGCGCGGTTGAACCGCTGTTTTTTCATTTGCGCCACCATGCAAACCTTTAGCACAGCGGTGCGCGGGGCTTGCTTGAAGTTGGTTCGCTGTTTTTTTTTTTCTGGCGTCGCGATGTACGTATCATTTTTGCGGAGTGGCGCGGAGATTTGATTGAATCGCTTATTTTCTTCATCCTCGCGTCTCAGCCGCGAGCGAAGACGCGACATTGGCGGGGTTTGCCGTGTGTGCCGATGCGTGATTTCGGCGTGTCGCCGCGCTTGTTGCTTGACATACGTATGCTGGTCTCCGTAAGACGAAACCGTGTGCGCCCTGATCGCTTGTGGCTCTCTTCTGTATATATATATGGCGTTTTTTCGCAAGCCGTTAAGACCACGGAGGATCTTATCCACACCCCATCCCCTAATACATACCTGGTATCTTTTTCAACGGTTTCACTTTTTGTTTTGACGATTTCGTTTATGGGTTTACGAATTTTGTTTTACGGTTTCACTCCTGTTTTTTTTGTTTTTTTTTCACCTTTTCGTTATTTTGACGGTTCCGTCGTGTTGACGGTTTCGTTTTCAAGCGGTGGCGTTTCAGGTGGTTTCGTTTTCCCGACGGTTGCACACATCATGTCAGGTGTATTTATATTATTATTGAGTACCGGGTATATTTTAAAACGTTTTCACTCTTTTTTTTTTTTTTTTTTTTTTTTTTAAAGTTTGTGTTTTCTTCTTCTTTTTTCGCCTTGTTCTCGGTCCGGCACGCGCCTGCCCCCCCCCCCTCAGGTGCTGATATCTGGATCGAACAAGACGATGGACGTCGAAGACCTCAGGCGGCACACAAGGCGAGCGTTGCTTGCTGTACACTGTGCACTGTGTACACTGTACACTGTAGACCGTCCGCTTCTTCTTCTGTTACGGGAGACCATAGTAAATAGGACCAAATATTGATACTAAAAAGAGGTAAATATCCAAAAAAAAAATTGTACGTATACCGTAGGTCCTATTTACTAGTATTTACTATGGTCCCCCGTAAACTGCCTCTGTTCTCGCGCGAGTGTACGTATTCTATGAAGTTCCGCTTCTGTCCCCGCGGGAGTGTTAACTTTCCCCCGCTCGGGTGTGGTTCGTCGGCTGGTGCCCTCTGGTGCCCTCCGAATGTCACGTGGAAGCGAGACGCTACCACCGTCGCTGTGTCAGAGTCCACCTACTGTATACAGCGTACGACGTCGACGTTCCGCGTCCCATTTGCGGTTCCGAGGATAAGGAAAACTCGTTTTATCTTGTTCTCGATTCTCGATCTCGATCTCGATTATTATGGGTCTCGATTCTCGGTCTCGATTTTTGGTCTCGATTCTCGATCTCGACTCTAGGTCTCGGTTCTTGGTCTCGATTCTTGGTCTCGATTCTCGGTCTCGATTCTCGGGTCTCGATTCTCGGTCTCAATTCTCGGTCTCGATTCTCGGTCTCGATTCTCGGTCTCGATTCTCGGGTCTCGATTCTCGGTCTCAATTTTCGATCTCGATTCTCGATTTCGATTCTCGGTCTCGATTCTCGGTCTCGATTATCGGGTCTCGATTCTCGGTCTCGATTATCGGGTCTCGATTCTCGGGTCTCGATTCTCGGTCTCAATTTTCGATCTCGATTCTCGGTCCCGATTCTCGATTCTCGATTCTCGGGTCTCGATTCTCGGTCTCGATTCTCGGTCTCGATTCTCGGGTCTCGATTCTCGGTCTCAATTTTCGATCTCGATTCTCGATTTCGATTCTCGGTCTCGATTCTCGGTCTCGATTATCGGGTCTCGATTCTCGGTCTCGATTATCGGGTCTCGATTCTCGGGTCTCGATTCTCGGTCTCAATTTTCGATCTCGATTCTCGGTCCCGATTCTCGATTCTCGATTCTCGGGTCTCGATTCTCGGTCTCGATTCTCGGTCTCGATTCTCGGGTCTCGATTCTCGGTCTCAATTCTCGATCTCAATTCTCGATTTCGATTCTCGGTCTCGATTCTCGGTCTCGATTCTCGGTCTCGATTCTCGGTCTCGATTCTCGGTCTGGACTCTCGACCACGATGCCGCTGCGCGTGGCAGCGTAGCACCTGTCGCGGTCGCCCCACAGTTTTAGGCGAAATGCTGTCTATACTGTACTGTATACCTGGTATACTGTACTGTTGGTGTGCGGAAGCCAGTGGAAATAGTTACGAGTACCTTTTCCCCTATATCTTAAAGCCTTCCCCTAATTTTGAAACCCTAAACCCTCGTAATGGGTACTGTCACCCCCCCTCCCCCCCCCCGCGCGCGCCGGATGTATATAATCTTAAGAATACGGCCACGTATGATAACGAGTACTCTGCAGATGTTCAGCGAGCCGGAACTCCAGGTGCGTTTTTTGCTTGCCCCTTGCAACATATAGGCCGGCCTTGTGCGCGCGCGCCGCGCGCTCGCCCCTCAAACAGCGAGGGCGGGGCATGTTGAGTTGGGTTGAGCTGCCGCGGCGGCGTAGCGCTGTGGCGTAGCGCGGCGGCAAAAGGAGGGGTGGTGGCTTATGAGTACTACAGTAAAACATGCTATTACAGGGGGGCCATAGTAAATAGGACTAAATAGTGTAAGTAAAAATAGGGAAATATATAGGTTTTAAGGTGTACCGTAGGTTCTATTTACTATCGTCCTTGCCCGTAATAGCTATGTATTTGTACTTGAAATGAATGAGTTCCTGAGTTAAAACTGCAGCCAGGTGATGGGTCCGCTGTTTTTTTTTTGTTTTTTTTTTCTAGTTTCGCGGCGTACATGTATGATGTATCGTATGTATATAGCACAACGGCGGCGCGCGGTTGAACCGCTGTTTTTTTTTCTTGCGCCACCGCGGCGCAGCACAGCGGCGCGGAGCTTAATTGAAGTTGATCCTGGTTGATTGATCCGCTGTTTTTTTTTCTGGCGTCGCGATATATGTACTTTTTTTTTTTTTTTTTAATCCTCCGGCGGATGGGTAAAAATAAAGCTTATTACGCCCTCCACACTTCCACGTATCTATTTTTGCGGAGTGGGGCGCGGAGACTGATTGGATCGTTTTTTTAACCCATCCTCGCGTCTCGGCCACGAGCGAAGACGCGACATTGGCGGGGTTTGTCGTGTGTGCCGATGCGTGATTTTGGCGAGTCGGCGTGCTTGTTGCGTGACATACACGTATGTATGCTGGTCTCTGTAAGACGAAGCCGTGTGCGCCCTGCCCTGATCGCTTGTGGCTCTCTTCTGTATATGTGTATAAATGGCGTTTTTTGCAAGCCGTTAAGACCACGGAGGATCTTATCCACACCCCATCCCCTAATACATACCACTCTGTCCATAAATATAAGCACCGTTTGTACATAAATATTCAATAATAACGGTGCTTATATTTATGGACAGAATGGTATCTTTTTAACAGTTTCACTTTTTCTTTTGACGATTTCGTTTATATGCAATGATGTCGGATTACGTAATTACGTCCTTACGGCGATCCGTTTTGGCGGTAAGTAATAGGACTGGGCCGGCGAAATTACGCTACGCCCCCAGTCCCCTATAAACAAAAATCGTCAAAATCTCTAGGAAACGTCCGCATATTTTGCTTCCCAGCAGCCACAGTTGAGCTTGCACTGTGATCCTGCGACCTGCTGCGAGGATGGCAGTGGGTCACGAGTCACGAAGTAGTTATGAGGGGCCCGGTAGCCAGTGGTGTATGTGTCAATAAATTCACGACTCACGACTACAAGCCACAAGCATGGCGGCCTCCGTTGTTTTGGTGTCATGCTGACGGACTGATGGAGGTTTACAGCTTACAGCAGCCGTCCGACTGCGCTACAGCACGAACCTATATAATGTGTTCTCCGATTCATAAGTAAAGTCCGTTATAGGGCACAGGCAATAACGTTTGAACAGAAAGGCGCACAATGATATACGTACGTAGTTAGATTATTCGAACATATCACGTCACAGAGATGCTCATAGAAAAAGAAATTAAAAAAATCCGGAGTTTCTTTCTTAAGAATATTGTGGGTCAATGATTACCATTAGTAATGGCGTTCGGCAAACAATTTGTACCGTTTTACGGGCCGATATTTTGACTAGCTTTCGCCTGTTTTCACTTTAAACATAATAGCGGACACTGATTGACATGCTTTCAGACCGAGCTGGCGTACGTCTGTGTCAGGACTGGAACGCGAAACAAAACGCAAATTTATCGATAATTTTCATCTCTTTATAGCCAATTCCATGCGTTTCATTTTCTTCTCTGTCTGAAAAAGGGACTAACTACGGCCTCTTTTTTTTTGGCCGCACTGCTTTTTTCCGGCCACTGGGCCATTGCAGGAGGCTGCCACCAAAAAAAACAACATGGTTTTAACTAAACCAAATTGACAAAAATATTTGAAAACAATCCACCGCCAAAGATCGGAACGCCTAAGGGCTTGTGTAAACATAATCGACTTTACTTTCGTATGAGTGAGGAAGTAGGTTAAAAAATTCACCATAAATTGCGCGAGAAAAATAACTTAAATAATAGCGTCTGCACAATGGTGGACGTGGTTTTTTCCTGCGGCGATGCTTCTAAACGTCACCTGGTTTTTTTGGCCCGTAATTACCGTAAGCACGCAAAAAAAAACCATTTTTCCCGAAAAACGCGTAAAGGATAAGCATCTCCAGCCGTAATCCGACATCATATGTTTATATGGTTTACGAATTTTGTTTTACGGTTTCACTTTGTTTTTTTTTCACGCTTTGCGTTATTCTTTGACGGTTCCGTCATGTTGGACGGTTTTTGTTTAGGTTTAGTTTCGTGTTTTCGACGGGTTGCACACAGTAAGCCAGTATATTCTATATTATTAGTATAGTTGGAATAAGTACCGTATATTATTTTTTAACGTTTTCCCTTTTCTTGTTTCTTTTCTTTCAACGCTTTTTTCTTTTTAGTTATTTTTAATTTCTTTTTTTCTTTTTGCTTTCTTTTCTTCTTCTTTTTTGTTTTCGCTTTGTTCTCGCCTCCGCACGCTGCTTGCCCCCCCCCCCCCCCCCTTAGTTGCTGATAATCTGGAATCGAACAGACGTATGGACGTCGAAGACCTCAGGCGGCACACAAGGCGAGCGTTGCTTGCTGTACACTGTACACGCTGTGTACACTGTATACACTGCTATCACTGTGGGGAACCGTCCGCTTCTTTCTGTTTACGGGGGATACCATAGTAAATTAGGACACAAATATTTGATACTAAAAATAGGTAAATATACAGGTTATTTTTTCGTATACCGTGGTCCTATTTACTGAGTTTATTTGACTATTCGTAGACCATAGTAAATAGGACCAAATATTGATACTAAAAAGAGGTAAATATCCAAAAAAAAAATTGTACGTATACCGTAGGTCCTATTTACTAGTATTTACTATGGTCCCCCGTAAACTGCCTCTGTTCTCGCGCGAGTGTACGTATTCTATGAAGTTCCGCTTCTGTCCCCGCGGGAGTGTTAACTTTCCCCCGCTCGGGTGTGGTTCGTCGGCTGGTGCCCTCTGGTGCCCTCCGAATGTCACGTGGAAGCGAGACGCTACCACCGTCGCTGTGTCAGAGTCCACCTACTGTATACAGCGTACGACGTCGACGTTCCGCGTCCCATTTGCGGTTCCGAGGATAAGGAAAACTCGTTTTATCTTGTTCTCGATTCTCGATCTCGATCTCGATTATTATGGGTCTCGATTCTCGGTCTCGATTTTTGGTCTCGATTCTCGATCTCGACTCTAGGTCTCGGTTCTTGGTCTCGATTCTTGGTCTCGATTCTCGGTCTCGATTCTCGGGTCTCGATTCTCGGTCTCAATTTTCGATCTCGATTCTCGATTTCGATTCTCGGTCTCGATTCTCGGTCTCGATTATCGGGTCTCGATTCTCGGTCTCGATTATCGGGTCTCGATTCTCGGGTCTCGATTCTCGGTCTCAATTTTCGATCTCGATTCTCGGTCCCGATTCTCGATTCTCGATTCTCGGGTCTCGATTCTCGGTCTCGATTCTCGGTTTCGATTCTCGGGTCTCAATTCTCGGTCTCAATTCTCGATCTCGATTCTCGATTTCGATTTCTCGGTCTCGATTATCTTTCTCGATTCTCGGTCTGGACTCTCGACCACGATGCCGCTGCGTGTGGCAGCGTAGCACCTGTCGCGGTCGGCCCACAGGTATAGGCGAAATGCTGGAACCATATACTGTATACCTGGTATACTGCTGCTGTACTGTTGGTGTGCGGAAGCCAGTGGAAATAGTTACGAGTACGTTTTCCCCTATATCTCAAAGCCTTCCCTTAATTTTGAAACCCTAAACCCTCGTAATGGGTACTGTCACCCCCCCCCCCCCCCCCCCCCCCCCCCCCCACGACCCCCCTCCCCCCAACCCCGCCCCGCGCAGCAAACCGCTCCCCCCCCCCCCCCCCCCCTCCCTTTTTAGTGACAGTAGTATACCACTCTGTCCGTAAATATAATCAACTTTTGTATATGTATATTTCATCCGAACGGTCTCTATATTTCGGGACAGAGTTGTTGTTGTTCTCACACTATTAGCTGATCGCGAAAAATATTAGCCCCTGTAGTCACAGGACAGGCTCCTAAAAAAAACAACTCTGGAGTGGAAGAATAACCTCAGGGAAAAGAATATACAAAATAATACGAAGTACAACGCAGTACGTACGACGATACACATCATAACTGCTGTGGCACATCGTACACCTCAACCAAGAGAAGGTGAAATCAACCCAGAACGATAAAAAGGAAAAGGAAAAATAGTTGAATACATACCATACGAAGTATTATACGTGTGTGTACATATGTGTGTGTGTTCTTCACATTTACACCGTCCTTTCTACCCGTCGACATCCAGCACACCCAGTGTCTGTGCCGATTCTTCATCCTATTACAAGAGAGATACCAGTTCTTCTGTGGTCACATAACTACGACACAGCAGTCAGAGATACTACGCTGCAATGCAGTGATACATGCGACTCTTGTGTATATAGCTTCAAACTGACTCGGGTCTCCCCACTCTTTTTTCGGCGGCGGTCACTATTTTTCGTGGGGGAACATTTTTAATAGTGTTCAGGACCAAATATGCTTACCAGTACGTACTAAAAATACTGGAATATACAAACAGGTTTTAGTGTACGTAATGGGTCCTGATTACTATGGCCCCCCGTAAATAGGGCTCGAACCCCCGCCACACACGCCGTGCAAAAACGCCCTTTTTTTCGGGTAAAACCCCTGTGCATATGTACACCATATAATATACCTGGTATACATATATATATATATATATTTTCCCCCACAAATAGACACACGCTTCCTGAATTCTACAGCCTCAGATTGTGTCCCCCTCATACGGGATGTACATCCTGCATGAGGACATAGAAAACCCGTAAGTACGCGCGATCGAAATATCACACTCAGCTACTGTAGCAAAGATGAGTTTCGACGAAGTCCTCGATCTCACAGCTGTTGTTTTTTCTTTCTTTTTTTTCTTTTTTTTTAAATAATATATGTCTAGTTATTTTTGTGAAATTTTCGTACTTTTCGCAACTTTTCTCTTCGCACGAGCACTTTTCGGCAAAAACGCTAAGTTCCCCGATATATACACCGTATATGTAAATATTCATGCAAATAGGTACTCGGGCGGGTTCGTGGGCATGGACCGCACGGTGCGACGGTTCTGGTCGGTGGTGGGGGCCATGAGCGACAAGGAGAAGGCCGCGCTGCTGAGGTTCGTGACGAGCTGCGAGCGGCCCCCTCCGCTAGGGTTCGAGTCGATGCAGCCCCCCTTCTGCGTGCACCGCGTCGGGGTGAGGTCGGACGGGGAGCGGCTGCCGACGGCGAGCACGTGCTTCAACACCCTCAAGCTGCCGACCTACTCGAGCGAGAAGGTGAGAGACGGGGTTTACTTTTTTTTTTTTTTTACCAGTCTGATCGTCGTAGTAGATGATAAGGGGTAGTTAGCTGCATCTACGAAACGTCAAAACGGTACTGAATTTTACAAATTCCATCAGCCAGACTGATATTTTCATTCGTTTTTTTTTTTTTTTTTCGGAGGTTCGGTTTGGTTCGGTTTAGTTTTTTTTTTTTAGTGTTGGGGAGCCTTTTCTTTGTGTTTTTTTGTTTTTTTGTTTTTTTGTTTTTTGTTTTTTTACGTACCAGGTATGAGTTTTGAGTTTTCGTTTTGTTGTTATTACAGGGGAACATAGTAATCAGGACCAAACATGCTCAGTAAAACCCCCGGAATATATACGTAGGTTTTTGTGTTTGTGTAAGGGGGTCCTGATTACTATGGTCCCCCGCAATAGTTTTGGACTTTGGTCGTATTTCATTCTTGTCATTGTTCGTTTTGCTTGTCTTACGCGCCCAATTAGTTTATCGTTTTTGGCGACAGATGGTGAGCCGGTTTGGTTGTTGTAGTGAGGAAATTTCTTTGCCGACGCCCTCTCCTACAGGTGTGGCTATCCCCTCCCCCACGCCTCCCCCCCCCCAGGCGAGCCCCAGCTCGCTCTTGAACATCTTATCAAATATTTTACTGCGATCCCCCCCCGTGGCCCCGCCTCTTGGCGGAATACGGCCATGCATGCCATGAGTACACCCCCCGAACCCCCCTCGCGTTCGTTCGCCCTCATGTGGCGTCTGATGACAACATTTTTGTTCGGTCCGCTCTCCGAAGACAAACAAAATGCGTCCTCCGAACAAAATCGTGTCTTTACGAAAAATACTCATCCTCGTCCTTTTGTTTTTTGCGTTTTTCCCTCCGAAAAAACAAAAGAAAATGTGTGTCCCTCTTCCCCCCCCCCCCGGGCGTGTGCGGTGCATTGGTTGCTTTTTCAGGTGATGAAGGCCAAGCTCTTGACGTCCATCTTTTCCGGGACCGGGTTCGAGCTTTCTTAAAAGAAGAAAAAAAAACAAAATCGCGTCGTTCAAAAATAATAAAAATAGAAAAATATTTAAAGCGATCATGGCAAACGTGTTTTTTTGTTTTGTTTTGTTTTTTGTCCTTGGAACCCTCTGTGGGGAAAATCGGTCGTCATGTTGAGTGACTGTAGTTATGCCCGTATTGGTGGAAACGCGTTGCCTATGAATGACCTAAAATATAAGGGGACATTTTTGTATGAATATGTAGTCCAAATGTTTCTTGTATTCAGGGACATGTAGTGGTATTATGTACGTGCACGTCCCCGTCCCGTTGGCGAGACCATTCTCAGGTCGTACTTACCACGACCCCTATATTAAAGCGAAGAAATAAGCGCTTTGGTTTTGGTAAAGAATACGTAGTACATAGGCCTTTTTTCTTTTCTTTTTTCCTCGTCCGTTATTGTTTTGTTTTGTCGTCGTTGTTGCTGTTATTGCCCGGGTAAGGAGTACGTATAGATAGCTCGGAAGAGGCAGCCACCCTCTAGATGGTGGTCCGGAAAGACGTGAAGAAGACGGGAGGGAGAGATGGAGGAGGAGGAAGGGAGGCAGGGGTGGGGTGGGGTGGGGGGGGCGGGGCGGAGTGTACTTCATATTCATGCATGACTGTAGTCGTATGACCATTGGCCCTCGCATCCCTACAATGCCGGGACGGGGAGGGGGGGTGGAGGAAGGGAGGCAGGGGGGTGTAATTTGTTTTCAAGCATGGCCGTAGTCGTGTGACCATAGACCCTCGCCTCCCTACAATACCAGGCGGGGGGGTGTACTCATGTCAAGCATGGCCATAGTCATAGATAAACCCTCGCATCCCTACGATGCCGGGACGGAGCACGTCAGGGTTTCGCCGGTGACCAGGCAGACATTGCTTTGGGGGGGGGGGGGGGGGGGGGGGGGGGGGGGGGGGGGGGGGGGGGGGGGGGGGGGGGGGCCGAGGGAGGGAGGGAGGGAGCGGCATGCTAGAGGTGGATCGACTCGCGTGACGAAATCGACGCGCCCCGTTCCTCTCCCCCTCCTCCCCCTCTTGGGTGTGCTGAAGGCAGCAGCAGCAGCAGTATGTGTTTTTTTTTTCTTGTCCTAAGCAAGGCCACTCTTCTCTTGTTTCTTGTTATCTTGTGTTTCTTCGAGTTCATCATGACCGTGTTTTGTAAACGGGATATAAGCTTCACGCGCGTCGGTTGCTGGAAGTGTGCTGTACCTCTGGTATACCTTTTCCGTGCATGCATGTGGGCGAATATTTCTCTCGTTCTCTCTTTATTTTCTCTTTCTTTTTTTTTCTTTGTTTGTTTTGCTTTTCGCTTGTCTCTCGCGAAGAGGTCGTCTGGTATAATAGAGGCAGGGGTTGGTTGGTCTGGTTGGTGTCGAGCGCGGTGGTGGTCGAAAGTCGCAGTCTTTGCACCGATAGGGTACGTAGGGTGGGCGCTTTTCGGTTTTTGGCGGGGAGCTGAGCTGTGGGGCGGAGCGGAGGCAGCGGTGGTAATTATCGAGGGAGGGAGGGAGGGACGGAGGGAGGGAGGGAGCGACTATACTTGATAACCCTGAGTAGTAAAACAAACAACTCTTGATTTTTTGTTATTTTCTTGCTCTCGTAGTATTATGGAGAAAAGAGTCAACTATATATTTTTTTCTGCGCTGATGCATGCTACGGCAGAGGCTCACCATGTTTTTGCCTCATAAGGGTGGTCACTTGGGGTGCTCTTACGCCTCTCACCCCAAAACTGATTTTGGAGGAAACTAAACGTACTGCCCGATGAATAATCCCATGGCCTACGTGTAAAATGAAATGACCCATATGGCAACCCAAGACTGACAGAAAAGACCGTCGATTTTGGCTTAAGGAGCTCCGATCAGAAAAGTTTTCAGCCAAAAAAAGGTACAGTACCTCAATCATAGCACGCGTTTCAGCCAAAAAAAGGTACAGTAGTACCTCTACCGTATTAGCAAGCCTGCTGTTTCCCCAGTGTGCGTACGAGTGCTTTTAGTGTTAAATATGAAGATTGGAGGCTCGCGGGGGTGAGCTACATCATTCTTCGTCTTTTCTCACCAAGGCACTAAGCACCTACCACTCTGTCCCGAAATATAAGCACCGTTTTGATTGGATATTGATGTGTAAAAGGTGCTTATGTTTAGGGGCAGAGTGGTATAGGGACCTTTAACGCAATGGTTGGTGGTATGCTGCTTCCCACGGGGTCCTTTAACGCAATGGTTGGTTGTACGCTACTTCTCACGGGACGCCCACGGGCAGAGGCATTCATAAAAAAAAGTTATATATAATGGCAATCGTCAACGCTCGCGCGGGGAGATTTTTGTATTAGAAGACACCAGTAAACTGGGGATTAGGGTCGTTTTTAACCAGGACTTTTCACGGGTCATGACACCACACGCGGGTCGGGCCAGGATTGTTTTGGAACCTCACGGGTCGGGTCGGGTCGGGTCGCACCGCCGCGAGCGCGCGCGCGGTCGTGGCTTGCTTGAGGCCGGATGTTCGCCCGGCGGCGAAAAGCGGTGAAAAAAACACGGTCGAAAAAGAGCGGACAGCAAAACCACGGTCAGAAAACCACGGTCAAGAAAAGATAAGAGGTATTTTTGAGCCGAAACAGAAACTAAACCCTGAAGGGATTCAAAATGGAAACAGCGTGATGAGCGCCCGAATGTTGGAAGTGTCTTTATTAGGAGTAGTAGGAACGGTGCTCCGTCTCGAAAGGGATGCGTGGTCAATGGTTAAATGACTGAGGCAAGCAACAAATGAGTACCCCCCCCCCCCCCCCCCCCCGGCGGCGCGCCCCCCCAAACCTCCTCGTGCCCATAGAAAGGTCCGCTGTGTGCATCATCGCTGCAAGGCATCACCACGACCACCATGACCACCACCACAACCACCCTTGCCCGACGCCTCGCCCGATGGAACTCCACAAATAGGTTCAACTAAGGGTATTGCACTCCCGCGATACTACTCGTACGGTATGTCGATTGACAATATTCTTGCCCCCCCTGACCGACATCCAGCCGTCAAGGAACTCCCCACACTAAAACTAGTATATTAAGTCCAACGAGGCCTTGACGGAGGAGGGCCTTGACAGACATGACAGCCGTCAAGAAATTTCCCATACAAAAACTAGTATTTTGGGTGCTGACGGCACTCGTGTGTCCCTTTGACGGACGACGGCCTTGACAGACAAGACAGCCGTCAAGGGAACCCCCACACTAAAACTAGCATGTTTCAAGTCTACACAGGCCTTCAAGGGCAAAAACTTGTAGACCGTGAAACGACGTCTTTGCCCTCTTCCCCCCCCCCGCCCCCCCCCCGTCCTCCCTCCCGCGTGTGCACACAACAAAAAACGCGCAATGCATGCATGCGTCGAGAGAGAATCGCACAAATCGGCCATTCAAACACGCCTCTCCCCTCCTCTAATAGTAGAAACCCTATAAGGCCACGTTTTTTTTTTTTTTTTTTGCGTTCCTTCCCACCCTACTACGTTCCGCTAGACTCCGTACGAACACTTACTGAACAAAAACTATACTATTAATACTGTAGTACGATAATATGGTGTCAAACCCTAGTACCATTGCAGTAAGTAGTGGTCTCCCTATAGTGCCGGTATGCGCCAGCTAACCATATACCGGCACTACTCCGCACACTACCTACCACACTGGTGAATCCCATCTGTGCCGAGCGATTCTCCTAAACAGGCACTATATAGCGGGCAACCGGTACTATAGAGGGACCACTACTGCTGTACTATGAATGGTAACTATTACGAGGGAACACAGCAATCAGAACCAAAATGCTTAGTAGACAGAGGGGGGGTATATACGGTTTTGGGGTCCCTCGTGGGATTATTACCATAGCCCCCCCGTACTGCCACACTCGCTGGGAAAATGAGCTCCGTTTGATGTTCATACAGGACCAAACGAGCACTATAGTCCCGTCCAGAAGAGAGCTAACTCAACACGGCCATCAAAAATGCAGGGGATGGGGCATGCCTTATATCGGGCATGCCTTAACAAAACATGCCTTATAGGGCATGCCTTAATAAGACACATGCCTTATAGGGCATGCCTTGTAGGGCATGCGCCTTAATAGGGCATGCCTTATAGGGCATGCGCCTTACTAGGGCGTGCCTTAATAAGACACATGCATTATAGGGCATGCGCCTTAATAGGGCATGTCTTATAGGGCATGCGCCTTAATAAGGCATGCCTTAATAGGGCATGCCTCAATAGGGCATGCCTTATTTTTTAGGTGGGTGAAGACGGAGATCCATTAGTGCGCCTGCCGTCTGTGGCCGAAAATCTCCTCAAAAAAAAGTTTTTGGGATCATTTTTGTGTTTTCTAAGCCTTACTTCCTTCCACCAGCAGCGCAAAACAGGTGACGACAGCAGTAGTTACAAAAAATATAACAACCACGCGCGAAATTATTCGCAGCGAGTGCTTCAGCAGCAGCAGTAGCAGCAGTAGCCTATCTTGAAATAAATAAATCTGAAAAAAAAAACTAGAGCGGGACCGCGTGAGTCCCTCTGCCGACTGCAGCACAGCAACACAGCAGTACATAAACAAATACTATACCTGTGGTGTCTTAACGAAAATCACAGAAACGGGCAAAATAAAACACAACAACGCCTGCCAATGAGCTGTGACCTTATTGCAAGACTATAAATACCACTACGAGTAACTGCTGCGTGGAAAGGCAAACGTATGAATAATACGCCAGATGAGCAGAACTATATAAAAAAACAAAAACACAACAGTTAATCCATGAAGTGAACTTGACTCTCTACTTGACCTTAACCGACGTCGAGAGCTATCATATACCTGGTATACGTTATATCGTACATAGCATCATCAGAGTGACGGCTAAAAAAAAAAAAACACATGATAACAAATAAATATCCATCCAATATAATAACCACGCGCGAAATTATTCGTAGCAAAAAATATAAGCGAGTGCATATATACGAGAACAAAGTAGTCCGATTACCCTCCTCTGGCGCGTTAGACGCGACACAGCAGTTCTCAAAACCACTCTCAACGCAGCCTACACACGCCGCCACAGCAAAAGACAGGGCGACCACCTCCCCCACTTCCACAACATAGTCGACCCCAAAAAAACAAAAAAACACACTCGGTCGCCCCACCCCCACCCTCTCCTGTTGCAGGGCCGAGCTACGACGAAACGGCGTGACAAAATTAAAACGGAACACCAGAGGACAACGAGCCGCAAAACACGATCACATACCTGGTATAACTTAACAAGCTCCAACCCCCCCCCCCCCGACTACGGCGGTCTGTCTCGAAAGGGGTGCGTAGTCAATGGTTCAATGACTTAAGGCAAGCAACAACTGAGTACGCCCCCCTCTATGGTCATACGACTACGGCCATGCATGCATATCGAGTACCCCCCCCGCCCCTCCCCCCCGTTCAACGCTTGCTTCGTCGGACCCTAAGTCCCGTCCTCCTGCCCACCCATTCTAGCATACGGACTTACGTACGTAAATGCAGTGTATTGTAGGATGTGTCTGCGAGTGCGTTACCGTCTCCATCACCACGATCACCACCACTACCCCCGCCATCAGCAGCAGCAGCACCACCACCACCACCACCAGCACCACCACCACCATCACCACCACCACCACCACCACCACCACCTCACTACCCCCAGTTATAAGAAGCCCGTTTCGACAGCATGCGCTCCACCCGACGCTCCGCGCGACTCACGTCCATCCCGTCCGGACCTGCACAGATAGCGCTGAGGATAGCACCCCCCCCCCCCCCCCCCCCCCCCCCCCCCCCCCCCCCCCCCCCCCCCCCCCCCCCCCCCCCCCCCCCCCCCCCCGTCGTAGAGCAAGTCCGTGAGCTCTTGCACGTCGACGCTGCCGCTGCGGTCGGGGTCCGCCATTCTCAGTAGCTCCCTGCGCTGTTTGCTGGAAAGGACGAGCCCGAAGTCTTGCAGGCCCCTTCACAGTTTTTTTCGTTTTTTTTTTTCGTTGTTCGTATACGATATCCGGTATTATATATTATATATTTTTTTCGGAATATGTTTTTTTTTTTTTTTTCGTTTTAGCAAGTAACAGGGTATATTATTATTTTTTTCGTTTTCGTTTTCGTTTTCGTTTTTTTTTTGTTCGTCGGTTTTCCGATCCGTTCATTTCGTTTATTTGTTTTCCCGTACGCACCGCGTATCCCACCATCACGCCACAAAGAGAGGGTGCGCGCGCGCCGACAGACGACACAGAGAGGAGAGTCGAATCCGGGCAGACGAACGGAAGGAAGTACGGACATGGGAGGGAGGGAGGGAGGGAGGGAGGGAGGGAGGGAGGGGAGAGGAGGGGAGGTGCTGAGCGTTGCGAAGCCTTGCGGGGGTTCGTTCCCGTCCCACCCTGAACTTGAAGCGACGGGCGTACGCATAACGCCTCGCGCCGGCTGGTTCTCGGAGATGTCACGCGAATCACGGCATCATCATCATCATCAGCCAAGAAAGTGCTCAAGAACTGTCACCATAGTTTTGGGAAATACCCCTGGTACTACTGTAGATGCTTGGGATCAGTGCAGGACAGCAGTTGTTTTCAGGAATGTACGTAAGCCTAATAAGCCACACGGGGCACGGGGGTATGTATACACATAAGACAGCTCCGACAAGAGCCCCTCGGCCCGCGCCTCGCAAAGCATTGTCCATCGCAAAACCGATACATGCGTAGAAGAAGCAACACATCATACACATATACACACATACATGTTCAACACATCCCAACGAGCTCGTCAAACACAAGAGCCCAGATCTCTCTCTCTCTCTCTCTCTTTCTCTCTTTCTCTCTTTCTCTCTCTCTCTCTCTCTCTCTCTCTCGCGTTCTCTCTCTATCTCTCGCTCTCGTTCTCTCTCGTTCTCTCTCTCTCTTTCTTTTTCTTCTCACTTTTCCAGCTCGTCGTAACTCAGGTTCCCGTTCCCGTCCGTGTCCCAGCGCTTGATCAGGAAGCACGCCGAGGTCTGGTCGTGGGGAAAAACCATCCCCTTCTGGGCGCATGCCTGCGGTTTGGTGCGGTTTTTGGTGTTGGTGCGCGGTGCGATGATAAAGCAGTGGGGGTGGGTGTGGTGCGTGCTCTCACCCCCCCGGTATATAGGGGGGGGGATGTACTTCATTTTCATGCATGGCCCTAGTCGTATATAGGGGGGGTGCAGTTTATGGGGCCATTTTTGTTTTTCTGCATGGTTGAGCCTCTCAAGTGACCAAGTACCCGCTAAAGTATAGTGTGATGGTTTTGAACTACAGAAGTGGTATACTCGTACTCGTACCAGGTATTTATTCCATGTAGGGACTGCTGCGGCAGCGCACAGAAGAAGCGTCGGGGTCGAGTGTTTGCGCGAAAAAATATATTATTTTCGAAATTTCGTGTTTCGGGGTGACAACATTGAGCTTTTCTCACGTGAGGAGGGAGCTCGAGAAAAAATAAGGCGCCGACCCTGTAAGGCCACCACCCCTCTACTGTGGCAAGCACCTGCGGTTACCTTGGTGAGACGGGGGGCGAGGTGGGGTGAGGAGCGGTATGGTGCCTTATATAGGGTTTTGGTGCCTTATATAGGGTTGGTGCCTTGTAGGGGTGGTGCCTAATAGGGGTGGCGGCTTATAGGGTTGGTACCTTATAGGGTTGGTGCCTTATAGGGTTGGTGCCTTACAGGGTTTGGTGCCTTATATGGTTAGTTACCATACAGGGTTGGTGCCTTATAGGGTTGGTGCCTTATAGAGTTGGTGCCTTATAGGGTTGGTGCCTTATAGGGTTGGTGCCTTATAGGGTTGGTGCCTTATGGGGTTGGTGCCTTACAGGGTTGGTGCCTTATAGGGTTGGTACCTTATAGGGTCGGAGCCTTATAGGGTTGGTGCCTTACAGGGTTTGTACCTTACAGGGTTGGTGCCTTATAGGGTTGGTGCCTTATAGGGTTGGTGCCTTACGGGGTTGGTGCCTTATAGGGTTGGTGCCTTATAGGGTTGGTGCCTTACAGAGTTTGGTGCCTTATAGGGTTGGTGCCTTACAGGGTTGGTGCTTTATAGGGTTGGTGCCTTATAGGGTTGGTGCCTTATTGGGTTGGTGCCTAATAAGGTTGGTGCTTTGTAGGGTTGGTGCCCTACAGGGTTGGTCCCTTTTAGGGTTGGTGCCTTACAGGGTTTGGTGCCATATAGGGTTGGTGCCTCATAGGGTTTTACGCGGTGCGGAAGGGATGGGGAGAGGTATGGTGAGGGGGGAGAGGCGAGGACGCTGGGCACAAGTTGACGCCGCTCACCGACGAGACAGTAGCGAGGGAGTAGTTGACCCGTACGGCAGTTAAAACCTTACCAACGAAACACTGCATCTGGTTATGTACTCACCTGGTAGTTGGTTTTTTCTTTCTGTTTTGCTTTTTTGCTCCCATTCTATAAAATATGGTGGGAGCCTGTTTTGGTGGCCATGGACTACATTACGGCGATGGGTTAAGGCGAGGACAACAACAACAACAACAACAACAACAACAGCGACATCCCGATACTTATATGTATAGGTACCAAATGGACATTTTCCCGGAATACTTTCACTTTTCATCTCCGGCCGCGGGTCGTTTCTCGCGCTGTCGCCTGCGGGGCACGCAGGGGAGGCGCGTGTACGCCACGGCGCAGGTGCGGGTCCCGGCCGAGGCCCGTGGGGCGTGCTCTGGGCCTTCAACGTCGCAAATTCTGGCAAATAACTCAGGGGAGGCGTTCCGACTTGGCACCGCCTCGCAACTCTATGAAACACCTGCCGTACGACTGTTTCTTCATCCTGTGCATTTTGATGCTTCATTTTTGACCCGCGACATGAACGGAACACAGCACACACCACGCACGAGACCACAAGGACCACACCGACATGGAACGAGGCACACATCAAGCGTCGTGCAGCAGTAGTTGACACCATGTCGCATGCGTCTGCTCTGTCTGGGCTGCGTACAGCAGCAGTAGCAGTTGTACGACACGCTTGATAATTTTATGTAAATTTGTAATTCGGTTCCAATATTTGGGAATCTACGTAAGAGTACAAATTCACGGATCTACGAGAGTACGTGTGTACCAGCATGCAGACTTCGAAGTATCATATCTACGACCTATCTTTATTTTCCAACGATAGGCCCATCCATACCCGATCTACATGCATACAACACGAGCATTTTGGTACAGAAAGTAGCACTACGCTTTACGGATACATGTATCCACAGTAGTCTAGGCTACGTACAAACTGCGAAGCAGCCAAGGCGCCGTTTGTCGAACAGCACAGCACAGCAGTACTACAGCAGAAGAAGCTGCAGACCCCGCAGTGAGCGCGGGACAGCTACGAGTAGCAGGGGGGATCCAGCAGGCTAGTTATGACAGCTACGAAGCACTGGTTTGCTGTGTTCTGTCTTTCATTGTGTATGCGTGTGTATATGTTTGATGTATGCCATTCCAGCAAAACCTCAGGTCAGTTCTCCGGTCCAATTTGGACCGGAGACTCAGGCCGACTCTTATGGGATCGGAATACGAAACAGGAGTTTTCAACACCTTCGCAGGCTTTTTCTCCCGGGGACGCTAAAAAACGTCCCCTACTATCTCAACGGGCCATGGGTCAATTTTCGAGAGGAATCTAGTGGTATTGGCCGATTTTGCCGGCTCGAAATTCCAACGGATGGCCAACTGACCCTGTTTCGATTTTTTCACCCTGTTTCGATAAAAAAATCGAAACAGGCCGCCTGTTACGTACTTTTTACCCGGTTTCGATAAAAAAATCGAAACAGGGCCAATTGACCTGAGTTGGCCATCCATTGGAAATTCGAGCCTGCTAAATCGGCCAATATCACTAGATCCCTCTCGAAAATTGACCTAGGGCTCGTTGAGATAATAGGGGACATTTTTTAGCGTCCCCGGGGGAAAAACCCTGCGAAGGTGTTGAAAAAACATTTTTGTATTCGGATCCCATAAGAGTCGGTCAGACCGACTCTTATGGGATCCGAATACAAAAATGTGTTTTCAACACCTTCGCAGGCTTTTCCCCCCACTCTTATGGGATCGGAATACAAAAATGTTTTCAGACCGACTCTTATGGGATCGGAATACAAAAATGTGTTTTCAACACCTTCGCAGGCTTTTCCCCCCACTCTTATGGGATCGGAATACAAAAATGTTTTTTCAACACCTTCGCAGGCTTTTTCCCCCGGGGACGCTAAAAAATGTCCCCTACCGGTATTATCTCAACGAGCCTAGGTCAATTTTCGAGAGGGATCTAGTGATATTGGCCGATTTAGCAGGCTCGAATTTCCAATGGATGGCCAACTCAGGTCAATTGGCCCTGTTGCCATTTTTTTTATCGAAACCGGGTAAAAAGTACGAAACAGGCGGCCTGTTTCGATTTTTTTATCGAAACAGGGTGAAAAAAACGAAACAGGGTCAGTTGGCCATCCGTTGGAATTTCGAGCCGGCAAAATCGGCCAATACCACTAGATTCCTCTTGAAAATTGACCCATGGCCCGTTGAGATAGTAGGGGACGTTTTTTAGCGTCCCCGGGAGAAAAAGCCTGCGAAGGTGTTGAAAACTCCTGTTTCGTATTCCGATCCCATAAGAGTCGGCCTCAGCAAGCATAATCCCAAAAGTGAAGCCCGATTTTCAAGATAATAGGCGTGACCAGAAAAGTGACCCCCTAAATCACACCACGGGTACCCCCTTGTCCCCTCGACCCTCAAAGCCCGTTCTTGGCTTACAGCAGCGGCGTCGCGACAGTTTTTGCACGCCTCGACAGCCAAGCACACACCATGGGCCTCGGCGGAGTATCAGCAACAGAGGTGGGGTGTGTGCGACACGCCGAGGACAACAGCGCGAACAGAGCAGATCAGCACGCAAACACGCCGAGCACTGAGTGACCTTGGGGAGTTCCACATCTTCTGTGATGAATATTGTTTGCGCAGGGGGAAGGGGGGTTGTGATGATCTGGGAGCTGCGAAGGTCGCGCTGGCGCGGGTATGAGTACATGCAACGCCTCGCCACGTGTATGAGTACATATCACAGCAGCAGCAGCACAACAGCAGTAGTACAGTACAGGACACCTAATAAGAAACAAGGAATATGGTCCAGGCTCGATTTGGTATTTGCGAGAGGGTGCTTTCTACACTAGTTTCAAGATAACGACTCCCGAATTTCTTATTTTCCTCGAAATCCTCATTACGTAGCCTGTTTCTTATTAGGTGTCCTCCTGTACTGCTGTACGTCAACGCTCGGATGCTTCGTTGTGTCCAAATACAAAATAATACCAAGACAGGTCGACTCGAGCGCACTCGGCGCGTCGCCGCCAGACCAGAGGCAGCCAGCGTGGCTTCGGACGCTTGGGTTCTACGCCTAGTACAGCGCACTTGGCGCGTCTCTTCGCGGCGCCAAACCACAGCAACAACAGCAGCCCGTTTATTGAAACATCTGCACGTATATACTACAAGTCGACCTGTCTTGGTACTTTGTATTTTGACACAACGAAGCATCCAAGCGCCGAGCGTTGACTGGCTGTATGTACTGCTACTGCTGCTGCTGCTGCAGCTGAAATCTACGAGTACGGAGAGGCGCGCGCCGAGTGCGCTTCCCTTCGTCTCTAGGCCCGAGGCCGCGCCAGCCGGCTGTAGTTTGGCGCTGGCGTATAGCACACAGACACAGGCAGAGCACACCAATACCTGAGGCAGTTCAAACGCTGCTTATTTTATGCCAACAATAATGAGCAGTAGAGGCAGGTAGAGGGCAGGTATCCAGACCGCTCGCTATGATAGCTGCTGCATTGCACATACAGCTCTGTCCCGAAATATAGGAACTTTTTAATGTAGTTACGTATTAATTTCAATACATTTCTTATATTTCGGGACGGAGTGGTACCAAGAAGAGCGTAGCAAGAAGCACTGCCCTTGCCTTGCATTCGTGAAGGATCTTGGGTGTCGTTAGGCATTACTTGTGCACGGGACAACATATATATGGGTCTGATGAACCCTGAGATGCGGCATTGCTCTCGCGACAGCCAGGATTGCTGCTGTGGTAAGTATGGTGCTGCGGGTCCATGGTATTCCGGGCGGTTGGTTGCGGCGTGCCAAGGATCGTGGTCTATGTGCTGTGCAGTGTTGCTGCTGTCTCTGTGCTAGGGTTGCCTCGGAGTTGCCTCGTGAGCCCGTGCCGCATCAGCACCTGGATTGCCGTTTGTTTGCTGGAAAATACTCGTAAACTTGCTTCAAATATGCACTTGGTAAAAAAAGTGCCCAAGTGCATATTTTGGGAAAATTGTTTTTTCACGATGGTCTGTCGTGGTCGGTAGGTGGAAAATAAGGGCCTATTTTTTTCACGTCTAAAACTCGATAGGGCTTTGTTCGGTTCAGATCCATATACATAGACCTATTTCGTGAATTAAATACGTCTTATACAGCAGTACGTAGCGAAAAAACAATCGTGCACGCTGGGTGACAATTGTACTCGTACGAGTGCAGCGGTGTCAGGAGCCGGTGCTACCTCTGTCGCGCCCCCCCCAGTGAACAGATAAACAAGAAACAAACAAATTGAAACAAATAATAAAATTCAGGGCTAGTCGAACCGATACCTTATGCCGCACGATCTACCATTTCGGTTCTGCATTAATTCGTCGAGAGCTATAGCTGTATCAGTACAGCCGCCCCTGCCCCCCGCCCCCCTCTCCTTGTTGTGTCGCCTCTCTAGGCGTCCCCAGCTGCATGCCGTAGCCGACTCCTCTCCGCTTCGGCCCTGTGCCACCTCGCCATGAAATGGCCCGCCGCCTCAACGACCCCTCGATACCTCACCCCACTCTTCTTAGCCGCCCTCTGCCATAGTAACGTCTCTGCTCCGAACAGTAAAGGGGAGCTTTCTGTGGAGCCCTCTGTTGCTGGAAAAACCCTGAGGTCATCTGCTAGACATTGGGCCCTGGGTTATTTTCTAGTCGGTCAGGTCCCGGGTTCGTCCCCCCGACAATCATCCCAAACATCACCCGCCGGGTCAGCCGTTCATTGGTCGTGCGCTGTACGGCCTTCTCATGTTCGTGATGCCTCTTCAGTTTAACAGTTACATGACGATTCGGGATTTTATGTGTTGAGGATTATGTAGATCTTGACGACTGGGTGAATATGTGACGACGCACACTGTCACTTCCTGCTGTCCCTACCCCTAATAAAGGACGTGAATCATCAAACCATCGCTTGTCTCTGGGTGTGTTTTGACTATCTTGCTTGGAGCTCACGAACACCGCAAAGAGGAGGCGTCATTTGCGGATGGTCGTCTCAACGCTCACGCATTGTGCCTTCTTGAGAGCCTTGGCGGACGACATGATGAGATGGCCGATGCGTTGTCGGCGCTGGAAACCAATGAGCCGTACGTAGGAGGAAGTTGTGGTGTGCCGTTCGGAGCTCAGCGAAGTGCTCCTGGACAAGGGTCCACGTCACACACCCGTACAGCAGTGTCTCCATCACCTCGCGGCCTTTAGCATGCGCACCTTTAGAGTGAACGGGGCATCCTCCATATCATACAGCTCCCGCTTGAACCGATCAGCACCTCCAACACTCTGACTAACAACAATCTTCTCTTACGATAGATTGAGGCTGGAGACAAGCAACGCGGATGATACTCAATCGATTGCGATACTACTGGTAACACATTGGACAAAACTTGCTCGATAATAATGCGGCCCTTTCTCAACACCTTCTTTTGTAGTAAGACCGGAGACTGGCAACGCGAATGTTACTCATTCGATTGCGATACTAACACAATATAGAATAGCCACGACGAAAACAATGTCGCAGATCGTGATTTCGCTTTTTCAGGTCAGTTCACAAAATGGCGTCAAGATGCACGAGTTGTTGTTCTCCGTGAATCTACTCGACATAACAAATCACCATTCAACACAAATAAATACAGTAAAAGAGTGGGTGTCTGCATTTATTTCATAAATTGTGTGCCAAGGAAAATGAGCTCAGATTGGCACAAACAGTAGAAAACGTTGGATTAGAAATACAGCTCACCACTGCTGCTGTGGGATCGAGTTTAAATCCAACACAAAATAGTTAGATCAACTTCGTAAACAAAATAAGTCGCTGGGCCTGGACACCAAACTGAAGTTTCTTATTAACACCGGGAGCCCACTGTACCTCAGATACGATATTATCTCGCGACATTTGTTTCGGTAGGAATGGCCGTCGCTCCTACGTTTTCCTTTAAACAATACAGCAGCAGTCTATGCCATGGTTTGCTCCAAAAAGGGAACTATGAAGCATGTGCGATCTATTTTCGCCTTGCGACACCCCCGGGATTTGAAGTGACCAACATCCCGAAGGGGAACCTTGTATATATGTATAATACGATGGTTCGTTTCGACTACTATTAATATAGTGTTAAAAAGAGGAACCATTTAAAACATGTCCAGGGAGGCGAGGGCCAAAGAAGATCACATACGTATGTACAACATACCGTCTGTGTCAAAGACCGAATTCCGAAAACAAAAACTACCAGGTACTGATTCGCCCGACACCCTCGCTCAACAGCACACGCGCGTCTCGACAACGATACGAGTCAAGGGACAAAAACATTTAAAATAAAATAAATAAAAAAGAGAAAAAATGTCAATTCTAACATCCAAACACCTCTATCATAAAATCCCCCTAAGCATTTCCAAACCCAAACACACACCCAAACATCCCAAAACACCTCCCAAAAAAGCAGACGGAGAGGCAGACAGAGAAACAGAGAGACAGAGAGAGAGGGACAGACAGACAGACCGACAAACAAGCCAGACCGACAAA
This sequence comes from Saccharina japonica, assembly GCA_008828725.1. Lineage (NCBI taxonomy): Eukaryota > Phaeophyceae > Laminariales > Laminariaceae > Saccharina > Saccharina japonica. The sequence continues at coordinate 403,155 of MEHQ01003840.1, read as the reverse complement.
CAGACAGACAGGTAGACAGGCAAACAGGCAGGCAGGCAGACAGACAAGCAGACAGACAGACAGACAGACAGGCAGACAGACAGGCAGATAGACAGACAGGCAGACAGACAGAAAAAAAAAGCCAGAGACAGACGAACAAACCAGCCAGACAGTCAATCCAGACAACACACACACAACTGTCAAGGTACTGGTATTAACTATTAACGCCAAGCCAACACCCCGGCCAACTTACCCTGAACTCCTGCGAGAGCACATCCTCCACGCGCATGACCAGCTTCCGGCGGAGTCGGTTTAGCCCTTCTTCCTCCTGCTCCACCTTCGCAGGCCGACGTGGTCAAGGGAGGCGGGGACGTGGACAAACATGCACCAAGGAACAGAAGAAAAAAAAACGAACAAAACATATACAAAAAATGAACAAAGCATAATCATAAAAATGAACAAAAAATATACAAAAAGTAAAAATAAAAAACAAAAAAATACAAAACAAGTACAAAAAATTACAAACAAACAAAAACTAATTACAAAAAATGAACAAAAACTATACAAAAATATACAAAAATGTACACAAAAAACAGGAGCGTAGACCACGCACATTCCACAATCTGTCCGGAAATGTAAGGAACGTTTGATTCTCATATTAATAAACAAACGATCCTTACATTTTCGGACAGAGAGGTACCCACATATTTATCGGGTACTAGCCTGGGAGCACGAAAGACAGGCAGACACCAGACACCATATTGTCGACCAAAAATATTTACATAGAGTATGTTTGTTGTACTCGTACCATAGCATTCTATTATTTATTATTTCCTATTCCCTTTTCGCTGTTCGCTTTTTTGTCTCTTTTTTGTTTTAGTCTTTCACGCAGCTGGATTGCTAGCAAGGCAGGTCGGTTACAAAGTGAAGAACAACCGCGTGCGTGCTTGGGGCGGACGATAACCATTGGTGTCCCGAGCCCCGAGTTGCAAATGCAAGGAGGCTTTTTGCGGCACGGGTACCAACACGAATGACCCTCTACCCATATACTGCTATAGGCGCCCACGCTGCTTGCTCGTGGACGGTGGACAACACACACAAAAAAAACAAAATGTATCCCTGTTTAGGTCGCGGTCCCTCATAAAAGGGGGGGTCCCTCCCAAATGGCGGTAAAATACAGCAGTCAGTATACTTCGACAGTAGTCCTTAACCTCTTAACCCTTTTAGAACTGCAGTCCCCTTTTGGGGACAAACCACTCTAATTCTGAGTGATTTGTCCCCAAAACGGGACTCCAGTCCTATAAGGGTTAAGAACTGGTCCCAAGTATTTGGGGACAAACTACTTGGAATTAGTGTGGGATGAGTTTTTTTTCAGTTCTGAATGGGTTTCAAAAGGGGGGTCCTCCAGAAGGGAGGTAAATACTGTTGTAACATTGCGTCGTTGGTTAAATCGTATATAGTTTGGGATCAATGAGGCCTCCTGCTGCGATCAGCCGGAGACGCTAACCCAGGGTTACTACTCCCGCGTTGATTGTCTAGCAATCAACGCGGCACCTCGTCGCAGAGATTTTTTTTTCCTAGCCTCTTTCTACTTTGTCGTGCTGTTGCAGAGCTGCGATATCGCTCACCGAGTGATACTCAATCACTGTCTCCCAGTACAACAAGGAGGCTTTTCTGAAAAGGGGATCTGCCCTGCGGGCTTCGCCTCTTTCCTGTGTCAGATTACAGTCAGTATACTTCGACATACCAGGTTTATGATATACGTACGTAGGAGCAGTCTTCACTGATGCTGTGTTATGCTGCGAGTACCTCCCGGCGCCGTCACACGCGCGACTCACATCCGCGACGAAGGTAGGGTGCAGCATCACGATCGTGGACAGCAGCGCGATCATCGGCACCACCCGGCGGTAGGCCATCAGCACCCCGCAGAGGATGGGCAGCGGGAGGAGGATCAGCCAGAACCATTCCGAGGAACTTTCCGACGCCGGGCTGATGAAGTATACCGTGAAAAACGCCAGGTAGTACGAGTTCAGCAGCATCAGGATCTGCCCCAGTAGTAAGCACAAGGGAGGGAGGGAGGGGCGGGTTTTCACCGACCAAGGAGACATTGCTTGCACCAAGCGCGAAGCGCCCGTGAGGTGTTGGGCGAGCAACCAGTCTGGAGGGAAGGAAGCTGGGCTGCTGCGCGCTGCGCGGTGGGGGTAAAAAACGCCTTCGTACAATAATATGAGCGCGTTCGTTTCCTATATAAAGCAGGGCTCACGTTACAAAATACCCCCTCCCTCCTCACCCCTCTCTACTCTCTCCTCCCCCTGCCCTTTTCCCCTCGCCTCCCTCCCTCCCTCCCTAGGGAGGGAGGGAGGGAGGGAGGGAGGGGGGGAGGGAGGAAAGGACGAGCGTGAGCACTAAACACCGAGATATAGACGCCACATACCGTAGGTTACGCGGGTCCTTGCGCAGGTCTACCCAAAAGTCGGGTGCGGTCGCTAATGGTCGGTCGTCAGACGCGCGTTTTATCCCAGCGAAGCGCGGACCAGAGCACACACCCTCGAGACACCAAACGCACCTCTCTCATTCTGTTACTTACCGCTAAAATCCCGAAATGTAAGGACCCGTTCGGGTACTAATACTAACATTAAACATTGCTTACAGTTACGGACAAGAGTGGTGCACCGCGACCTTCATTGGCTTCCTGCGCCTAGGGCGTCAACCCGGCACATTTAGCACACGCACACACACAAACACAGGAGAAAAATATGAGAGCACCCCGCCAAAAAAACTCGAGCTACAGCAACAACAACAACAACAACAGCAACAGCAACAGCACACCAGCACACCCCGCAAGGCAGAGGGCCAAAGCCTCCATCCACACCAAAGCACAAAACACTCCTCCGGCTGCAAACACGCAACCAACGTGCCAAAAAAAAAACATTCACCTCGATAGCTCTCCGGTACGCGTTGCAGCTCGGCAAGAGGAACGCGTCTCGCATGGTTATCTCCGGAATCCCCTCCGCTCCCACCCCCCCCTCCAAACCCCCCCACCCCCCCCGCGTCCGCCGCACCACCACCAGCACACCCACCACCAACCACCGCCCACCTGTGCCCGCCATTGGGACCGCTGCTGCTGCCGCTACCATTCTCCAACCCCCCACCATTACCCGTGCCACCACGCGTCACCGTCGCCGCCGCCGCCACCGCTGCTGGCGCCATCGTCGCCGTTGCCGAGTGGGGCGACACCGTTGCCGCCGAAAGCGTCTCCCTGCCCTCCGACGGGCCGGTGTCGCCAGCCCCCGCCGGGGGATTGTTGAGAGAGTTTTGTCGCTCCAAGCGCGAGTGCTGCACTTGAGTACTGGTACGTTTCGCACAACAGCAATAGGTACGAGAGGTCGGGAGGTACACCAGCAGGGCGTACGACGCATAGGCAAGGGTGGGATGATTCAGCGGGATGAGGGGGGGGGGGGCAGGGGTTACGTGGCGATTGAGGGGCATGGACACGCTCTTTATTACGAGCGACGAGAATGACTAATTTACACGCCCATCGCTAAGTATAGGGTACGCCTTACTGTGACAGGACATGCCTTATTTTTGAGTAGGGTTAGCCGGGTTAAGCCGGAGATTCGTTCGACCGAAAATCTCCGAAAATCTCCGAAAAAAAATTACCGCATGTACTTTTGTCCCTTCCACCAAAAAAGCACGTAGCACCGATTAGCAAACAAACACGGGTTTCGCTTCATCTCGATTAATTTCGACCCACTTCGCTATTTTTACATCGTAAAATAGTACAAAAAACGCCAGCCGTGAGTTGGACGGAGCTGCTGCTGTAGAGGCCTCTTGCAACCAACCGACGAACAGACAAACACTTGGCTTGTTCGCAATTCGTTTCGCATTTTGTTTTTCAATACTTAGCAACACTTACGCAGCGTTGTCTAGCACTATTTTACGACAAAATACATTTGGCAACCACATATTTGCAAGCTTAGCACAAGCTTAGCAGCACAAGCTTAGCAACACAAGCTTAGCAACACAAGCTTGGCAACACAAGCTTGGCAACACAAGCTTAGCAACACAAGCTTAGCAACACAAACTCAGCAGCACAAAGCTTAGCAGCACAAGTTCAGCAGCACAAGCTCAGCAGCACAAGCTCAGCAGCACAAAGCTCAGCAGCACAAGCTTAGCAGCACAAGCAAGCTTAGCAGCACAAACTTTGCAAAAAACATGTGACATCATACATAAGCCGTGCGCATGGTTTTCGTATTTTTTTTCCGCAGCTCACATCGGGGCGACCCAGATCCTCTCCAGCACTGCGTCCATCGTTCCGATAGTGTCTCTCGGGTCGGCTCCCAGCTTGATGCAGATCCTCCGCATGCCCATCATGCACGCGAACATCAGCAGCACCTCCAGCAGGCACAGAATCAACCCAAACAAGAACCACGCCCCGAATGACACGTTGTCCCTGTTTTTTTATGCCCCCCCCCCCCAATCCCCGCCCCCGCCCCCCAAAAATATGAGCAGAAGCAAACACAGCAGTTCAAACATATTATTTTAGTTTGTTTAAGGTTTTCGGTGCGGCAGGGGGGGGGGCGGTGTAGGTACGAAAAACGCCAAAAAAAAAACGAAACCTCAACATCGACCGGGTATCACTTCCGTCGTTCTTCCTGTGCACAGTCTCTACGAGGACGAATGTTATCCGTCCCCAATCCCCCCTCCCGCCCCCCGATTATCTCCCCTACCCCCCCCCTATATATCATCTACCAGGTATATATATACAGGTTGGGTTGGCGTCGGTTGGCCACGACGCTGTAAAACACGCCTCTCACTGCGTGGTCTAAACAGCCAGGGTACCGTTTTTAGTTTTTCGGCGGTCACCACGGCTGGCGGTCGAGTTAGATAAATTGTGCGGGGTGGAGAAACTTAACTCCGCACAAGGAAAATGGTCGTATCACGTAGTGTGTATATGGTGAGGCACTCACGAGGCAGATACATAGGTATACCCATTGCTGTCTCTGGCAGTGGCCACACCAAAAATTAAGAGTACAAAGTCATTTTAGGCTGTCGTCCATATGCAAGTCCGCCTCACAAGCGGTTCTTAGTAGGATGCAGCTCACCCTTCATGCGAATCACTCAACACCTCACGGAGCTTCGCGCTTGGTGCAAGCAATGTCTGCCTGGTTGATGAAAACCCAACGTGCTCTGTCCCGGCCCTATAGAGATGCGAGGGTCTAAGGTCATACGACCACGGCCATCCACGACGTGCGGCTAATGGGTACCCCCTCCCCCCCCCCCGACGTGCTCAGTTCCGGTATTGCAGGGAGGCGAAGGTCTATGGTCATATTTACGACTATGGCCATGTATGGCATGCGGCTAATGAGTACCCTCCCCACCGAAGGGGGCTAAGATGGGCAAAACGCTATCATGTATTGTACGGGAAAGGCGCAAAGAGCGCCCACAGGATGGAGGAGGCGTTTCTATTGGGAGTAGGAACGGTGCTTCGTCTCGAGAGGGTTGCGTGGTCAATTGTCAAATTACTACGTAAGGCAAGCAACAAATGAGTACCCCCCCTTCTCCCCCCCTCTGCCTGGTCGGTGAAAACCCGACAATCTCCGTCCCGGCATTTTAGGGATGCGAGGGTCTATGGTCATACGACTACGGCCATGCATGAAAATGAAGTGCACCCCCCCCCCCCCCCCATTAATTCACCCTTCGCTGGCAATCATCTCCCGCAAGAAGAAGGCAAACCAGTGTAGGACAAGCAGGACGATCCAGCTCCTCAGCGGGACGTTGGCCATGCTCAGGATCTGCTCGTTCGTCACGAGGCATGCGTACTTGGAGAAGTCGAAGTTCGCGGTGCGGCTGCTCAAGACAAGACAACACGTCGACGGCAGCGAAAAGGGGTGATGGTAGCGGGTGAGAGAGGAAAGCAAAACAAAACGAGTACGTACGTATGTATATACGCGTATATACGTATATGGTTTTGTTTTAGGGGGGAGGAAAGACGGAACGAAAAATCATATATAGCGTCACGTGGCGGGGGGGGGGGTGTACTCATGTTATGCATTGCCGTAGTCGTATGACCATAGACCCTCGCATCCCTACAATGCCGAAACGGAGCACGCCGGGTTTTCACCGACCAAGGAGACATTGCTTGCACCAAGCGCGAAGCGCCCGTGAGGTGTTGGGCGAGCAACCAGTCTGGAGGGAAGGAAGCTGGGCTGCTGCGCGCTGCGCGGTGGGGGTAAAAAACGCCTTCGTACAATAATATGAGCGCGTTCGTTTCCTATATAAAGCAGGGCTCACGTTACAAAATACCCCCTCCCTCCTCACCCCTCTCTACTCTTCTCTCCCCCTGGCCCCATCCCCTCCCCCCTCCCTCCCTCCCTCCCTCCCTCCCCTCACCCGTGCTGCCTGATGAAGATGGAGCGCGCGAGGTGGTACTCTACGCTGTCGATCCTCCCCCAACTACTCCCCAGGTGGAAGACGTCCGGAGACACAGGTCCGATGCCCGGCATCCGCACCGACCACTTCCGCATGGCAACAATACTCCCGCGATATCCTTCCAAAACCTGGTGCGGTGGGTCCACCGGGCAAGCAAGGGGTGGGGTGGGGTGCGGTACGATTTGCTTCAGTTTAGCTACGATACCAACGTGCGTGTACAATAATTATAACGGGGGACCATAGTAAATAGGACCTAATATTGTTGGTAAAAATAGTGAACTATATAGGTTTTTGTTTGTACCGTAGGTCCTATTTACTATGGCATCATTAGCCCACCCCGTAATAGTTTTTTTTTTTTTTTTGTCTTGAGTTATTCTTCCACCCCAGAGTTGATACAGAGGAGTCTGTTTTGGTGACGACGGCGGACGATAGATTATGGCGAGACAAGTTCAGGTGACAAAAACAACAAAACAACAAAAAACAACACCACCACCACCAGCCACAACACCAACACCAACAACGACACCAATACCAACCACGAACACCAACACCACCAACACCACCAACGAAAACACCACCACCATCACCAACAAAGAGGTTGCTCTTTCCCACCTCCTCCTTGGTCTTGTAGGCCGCAGTGTCCCACGCGCGCTTGATGGGGTAGGTTGATGCGCCGAGCATGACGAGCTGCAAAACCGTGAAGATGGCGATGAAGAAAATCACGTAGTGGGTAAACTGTTTCCGTCCCGTCCCATCCCGTTCCGTTCCATTCCGTTGCGTTCCGTTGCGTTCCGTTCCGTTGCGTTCCGTTTTTTTCGGTTTCGATTCGTTTCGGATTCGGTTTCGTTCCGTTTCGTTCAGGTTCGTTCCGGTTTGGATTCGGTTCCATTTCGGATTCGGTTCCATTCCGTTTCGGATTCGGTTTCGTGTCGTTCGGTTTCGGATTCGGGTTGGGTCCGTTTCGGTCCCCCTCCCTCCCCTCACCCGTGCTGCCTGATGAAGATGGAGCGCGCGAGGTGGTACTCTACGCTGTCGATCCTCCCCCAACTACTCCCCAGGTGGAAGACGTCCGGAGACACAGGTCCGATGCCCGGCATCCGCACCGACCACTTCCGCATGGCAACAATACTCCCGCGATATCCTTCCAAAACCTGGTGCGGTGGGTCCACCGGGCAAGCAAGGGGTGGGGTGGGGTGCGGTACGATTTGCTTCAGTTTAGCTACGATACCAACGTGCGTGTACAATAATTATAACGGGGGACCATAGTAAATAGGACCTAATATTGTTGGTAAAAATAGTGAACTATATAGGTTTTTGTTTGTACCGTAGGTCCTATTTACTATGGCATCATTAGCCCACCCCGTAATAGTTTTTTTTTTTTTTTTGTCTTGAGTTATTCTTCCACCCCAGAGTTGATACAGAGGAGTCTGTTTTGGTGACGACGGCGGACGATAGATTATGGCGAGACAAGTTCAGGTGACAAAAACAACAAAACAACAAAAAACAACACCACCACCACCAGCCACAACACCAACACCAACAACGACACCAATACCAACCACGAACACCAACACCACCAACACCACCAACGAAAACACCACCACCATCACCAACAAAGAGGTTGCTCTTTCCCACCTCCTCCTTGGTCTTGTAGGCCGCAGTGTCCCACGCGCGCTTGATGGGGTAGGTTGATGCGCCGAGCATGACGAGCTGCAAAACCGTGAAGATGGCGATGAAGAAAATCACGTAGTGGGTAAACTGTTTCCGTCCCGTCCCATCCCGTTCCGTTCCATTCCGTTGCGTTCCGTTGCGTTCCGTTCCGTTGCGTTCCGTTTTTTTCGGTTTCGATTCGTTTCGGATTCGGTTTCGTTCCGTTTCGTTCAGGTTCGTTCCGGTTTGGATTCGGTTCCATTTCGGATTCGGTTCCATTCCGTTTCGGATTCGGTTTCGTGTCGTTCGGTTTCGGATTCGGGTTGGGTCCGTTTCGGTCCGTTTCGGTCCGTTTCGGATCCGGTTTCGTCGCGAGGGGAAGGCGTTCGTTGGTCGGCGGTCGAGGACGGCAAAGATAGGTAGATGGGGGGCGGGTAAGCGACCACAACAGTAATCGACAGCTCAAAATCGGCGGTGATCAGGCACGTGAATGCCTGCATCGGCGGTAATTCGGGGTGGGGTGACGAGGGGGGGGGGGGGGGGGGGGACTCATGTCGTGCACGGCCGTAGTCGTAAGACCACAGACCCTCGCATCCCTACAATGCCGGGACGGAGCATGTCGGGTTTTCACCGACCAGGCAGACATTGCTTGCACCAAGCGCGAAGCGCCGTGAGGTATTTGGGCGAGTCGCATAGAGGGGGGGGGGGGCAGAAATGCGGACGACGCGGTTACGTACAGCCCCCCTCCGAACCAAAAAATAAATCTACGTATACCGCGGCTGAACCAAAAATTACATTAAGTGTAGTCTAATCAGACGCCAACCCTCCCCTCCCCCCCTCCCTCCCTCCCCTCCCTCCCGGTCCCCCATATTTGGGGACAAACTACTTGGAATTAGTGTGGGATAGTTTTTCCAGTTCTGAATGGGTTAAGGAGCCTTTAGTTAGGTCATTCAGAAAACGTTTCAGCCAAAAAAAGGTATACCTTATACCTCTATCTGCTGTAGTTTCCCTCAAAAGTCGTTTTGAGGCGATGCTTATATATGGAGCTCCGAAAAAAACGAGGTGCCCCAGGAAATTGAGGTGCACCTCTACTGTGCAGCAGTAGCCTACTGTCCAGCAGCAGCCTAGCCTACTGTCTAGCAGTAGCCTACTGTGCAGCAGTAGCATTATGCGTCTTTTGCAAAAACAAAGAACACATACCGGTACAGGTATGTAGTTTGATATCATAGAGACGAGTCGAGTGAGGTGTGTGAACACAAGCGGCGTCAATAGTCCCCTACCCAACCCCACCCCACCCCCGCTTGTCCGCTGGCCCCTCCGTGCTCCCACCTCGAATATGAGCAGACCCGTCCCGTGCGGCACCACCGGCTCCAGCAGGAACAGCGCGAAGCTAACCACACCTGGCCGCCGTAAAAAACAAACAAAAACAACAACACCATCAACATCAACCACAACAGGCAAACATGCGCGCTCCTAATAGAGCCTTGCCGTATGATATATACGTGAACAAAACAAAACACAAAACACCAACAACAACCAACAGGCGAACGTATGAGCTACAAATAGGCCCTTGTCGTGCAAATCCCACCCGGCTACGAATCACTAGCATCTACCAGGTATATATTAATACATCGTGCAGACAGATCATGTTAACAGTTAAATCAGGGATCCGGAAATGATCTAGATCTCCTCGAAATGGGGATCTGATCTGATCTGTCGATATGTCCGCCCCTGCTCCTGCCCCCGCCCCCGCCCAGCCGACGTGGTCTCACCGAGGGTCATAAGCTCCCGCACAATCTTGTCGTATAGGGTGCTCTGGAACGTGTCTCCCTCGCTCTTGAGCCATTGCTCGTACTTGCTTAGGATCAGCTCAAGCACCTGGGGAGGCGCATTTTCGGGGTTGGGGGAGTGGGCGGGGGTGGAAGGTGGCAGCGCGGGGGGGGTGGGGGGCGTACTCGTTTGTTGCTTGCATTTGTCATTAGACCATCGACCACGCATCCCTTTCGAGACGGCGGCGGGGGGGTGGGGGGTACTCATGTCGTGCATGGCCGTAGTCCTAAGCGGGGGGGGAGCGCGAAACGCGGGAGAAGCCTTGAGTCAGCCTTCACGCACAAGAAAATTACGAACAGTAGGCACTCGTACATATTTACAGCGGTAGCTGTGTTACACAACACGGGGAAAAAAAACGTTGTGTACGTATTATATACGTGATGAGTTAACTTTTTTTTCCTACGCATACGAGTATAGTGCAAAAATTCTCCCATAACAATTCCGAGTAAGTAACGTTTCCCAAAATAAGTTGCAGTTCGAAATATGTTTCAAGCTTCTTCAACGCCTCAGCTGTCTAAAAAAAATGGTAAAAATAGTGACATCATTCAAGTAAAAATGATTATCACATCATAAAATATATACCTATATACACCTGGTATGTACCACATAGTACAGGCCGTAACTATAAATACGAACGTCTGTCACGAAAAATCACAATTTTGGCAAAAAAAAGAAGAAAAAAAAAAAGAAAAAAGAAAGGTTGATCCGCCACTCTTTTTTCCTTTTTTCGTGTGCCACGTCGTGATGTCTTGTCGGCAATGACGCTATTTTACACTGATATATTGCTTTACCCATTCATTTGCGTTTATTAATAGTTTGTTTTGGTTCTCTGTCTCACAGTCTTGTGACCACAGAATGTAATTAATCTCTCTAGGATTAGGAATCAGGACAGATACTGGGTGTACTGATGTAGTTGGGTAGAAAGAACGGGTTTAATCTGAAGACAACACACACATATCATACAAGGTTCCCCTTGTTTGGGGATGTTGTTTACTTGAAACCACAGGGTTGTCGCAAGTTGAAAAGGAGGAGCATCGTCACCATCAGCCGTCCCCACCGTATTTACTCCGAGTGCTCGTACTACTGCGGTATACTGTATACTGCTGTGTAATAGGATGAGGTTCGGCGACGTGCGCTTGCTCTTAAAATTGTACGTAGGGAAAGTGAACATAATTGCGTGGATCTCCTCGTGAACACTGCACACCGCACGCACACACACATGATTACAAAAGCACTGCTGTGTGTGGTTGTGTCACAAAGGCCAAACGTGTGAAGCGGTGATGCTGTTGCTCTGCTGTTGCACCGCTGCTGCTGCTGCTGCTGCTACTGCTGCTGCTGCTGCTGCTGCTGCTTGATAGTGTCTACTGACCGTGGCTGGGCGCGGTTGCCTTTGAAAATGCAGAGGAAGTGTGCGATCGATATCATCGTTGTCCTGCCCCTGCTGAGGTTATAACATGAGACACATGAGACACATGAGACACATCAGACGCGTGCAACGATAGAGGCAGCACTTTTGGCTGATTGTTCTTTTCTGAAATATTGGCCCCCTTAAGGGCCCGTTTTAACGAAGAAAGAAAAAATTCAATTTGGAAAAAAAAAAATCAAATCCGCTTTTCATTGGTCAACACGCGCACCAGCACCAAAGATTAGGATCTTGGGGGGTGCTGGTGCGTGTGTTGACCAATGAAAAGCGAATTTGAATTTTATTTTTTCCAAATTGAATTTATTTTATACTCGTTAATTCGGGCCCTTAACCCATTCAGAACTGAAAAAACTTACCCCACTCTAATTCCAAGTAGTTCGTCCCCAAATACGTGGGACCAGTTCTTAAGGGGTTAACCCAACATCGCCGGTGTTTTATTCTTGTGTTGCAGTATTTTTTTATTGTGCTGTTAGGCCATTGTATTGTTCATCAGGTATATATATATAATGTAATATATAGCACTTTTATTTTCCTCCAAAATCAGTTTTTGACTTACTAATAGTATAGAGCTCCTCAAGTGACCGACCACCCTCGGAAAAAAAGTGGTGCACCTGCATGCAGGCTACCGCCGTAGCACGCTTCATAAGGTGGACAGGAAACACGGCACACACGCATAGACACATAAGACACCGTCCGTGGCGGTCATAACAGGAAGAGCTTGATGTACGGCGCCTGCTCGTACCGTGGCAACCACATAGTAGACAACAGTTCCATGGACAGTGTATTCGGACACGAGACAGCAGTAGCGGCCAGCTAGCAGAGCAGCAGAGCAGCAGAGCAGCAGAGCAGCAGAGCAGCAGAGCATAATCTTGAAATGTGTGCGTGTGGGGTTTGCATTGTCCTGGCAGGCTCTAGCTCGGCGGAAACAGATCCCGTAGTTTCTTGCCAGTTTTCGCGACTATAAACGCCCAAAGCACGCGCCACGGACCTCGGCCGGGGCCCCAAACTTGAGGCGTGTGTACACCCGGGCCTCATGCGTGCCCCGCGGGGTAGAGCACGAGAAAAGACCCCCGGCCGGAATAGAGAAAAAAAGTGCCGGTGTCCAAAACAGGTAGATTTGATGCGTACAGTAGTAGTGGTCCCTCTATAGCGCCGGTTGCTCGCTATAGCGCCGCTGAAATCGCTTATTGGCACAGCAGTTTTCCGTTTCCATACTAAAACCTATATATTCCCCAATCCCGGAGTAGCGCCGGTTGCCGGTATAGCGCCGGTTTTTCCCGCTGGCACATACCGGCGCTACGTATAGAGGGACCACTACTGCTGTATACATATACTTATTATATATTATAGTACGAACTACTGTACGTTTCTTTGTTTTTGGTTGTTCTCTGTCTCAGAGTCTGTGACCACATAATTTGTATCTCTCTTGGATTAGGAATCAGGACAGACACTGGGTGTACTGATGTAGTTGGGTAGAGAATAACGGGTTTGATGTGAAGATAACACACTACGACTGCAGCACCAGTAGTAATAAATCATATTACGCTATATACGTACATGCGGTTCTCTCTTGCACCCAGCGTATTTAAGTTGCTGTATTGGGTTAATTCAAGCCTTTGTGTGGTCTTGCGATCGCCGGCCCTCTCTGTGCGGCGTGTAATGCATATATACCTGGTATGGTGCGTTATACTCGTTGACCCGTATATACATGCGTAGACTATCAACAGACATATCTAGACAGCCGAGAGAAGCGTGGAACACTTTCGTGAGGGCGAGACAACCAAATGCACCACGATTCTCGCGGCCATCAGCAATCAAAATCCCGCTCTGAGCTCTCTCGTCGTCGTCCGTCCCACGTCCCGCCAGTACATACCGCCGTTTACATAATATATATGTATATATACCACCAACGTATGTTTATATAGCAGTAAATTGCCAACGTATACGAGTAGCAGTACATTACCGTCGTACCCCTGGTACATCGTAATATGTTAGACTTACACGTGGAGGGTGAAACAAGTCTCGTTCAACAACTCTGAGGAAGTTGTACCGGGCGCCACATGCCAGGTACCAGGTATGTAACAGCAGTGGAAGGGCAATCACCACCCACCCACCCACCCACCCACACGACTTTTGATTTCCTCTTGTAGAGCTCTGAAATATCAACAGTTACTGGTACATTACAGCCACGGCCTCACGAATAAGAAAGAGCCGTTCGAGTTCGACCCAATATTATGAAAACAAAAAAGATTGGTCAAGCTCCACTTTGTGGGGAACTCTATTAATAGTTAAGAAAAGTGAAAATAAGAACTCGTGCTCATCAGCGGCAAGCTCCACACTAAATAAATCCTACTACTACAGCAGTACCAGTAGAATATAATAAGATTACGCTCAAGGTCGCCCTAAGGTCGGGGTCACAACGAGCTTAAGCTTGCAAGGTTTGCTCAAGAGCATTATTCTTGTCGGCGGGCCCATGCCGCTGCTGTGTGCATACCATGTACATATCATGTCTACATCGCTCTGGACTGAATTTTAAGGGACGTTTGGACATCTCTGCAGGCAGACTCGACGAACATCGTCGTACTTACATATATATGAGAATGACACGATCTGCACAAAGAGTTAGCGGCCCACCAACAAGGAAACACCAAAATCTGAGCGAGCCTTAGAACCTAACTTAACTGCTGTGACACTATCCTTAAAACAACCCTGAGCATAGGGGCTATATATAATATAGGATTCAGTGTAGCGCTCATCGCTGAGTACGATTTCTTATCCCGATTTTCTTAAGCGCCCTCCCCCAAAAAAGTAAGCCTTATGTTCTTATTAGATATTTTATTATTCGTGAGCCTATCCTGCTGCTGTGCACCAGAGGCTATTCTTTGTTTTTTCTTCATTTTTTTTTTATACTTCCATTATTTTTCTCCGCCCTTCTTTTCTCTCGCCCTCTTCAACCTAATAAATAGTCGTATAACGTCGTAACTCAGACCCGGGGCCACACAGCAGGCTCTCCTCCCCCCCCCCCCACCGCTTTACCAATGAATTTGCCGACTACAGCGTAACTACTGTCTGAACTTCCGTCTTTCTCCCTCCCTAGTCGTAACTCAGATCCGGGGTCACAAAGTAGGCTCCTCTCCCCCCCTCCCCACTGCGGTTAATGCCTTGCATTTTTATCGCTAGGAGGCTCCAGCCCTTTCTTCCCTCATCGACTCGCGGCGTCGAGTTGGTATATTATATCCTGGTACTGGTAGTTTTTTTACGGGCATCAAGGACAGCTCTAACATGCTGGCCCGTTGGGCCATCGTCGCACCTCAGAATTATGGTACGGGTACGTAGCTTTTTCGGGCATAATAAGTCTCACCATCGCAGAACCGCCGACGATGGAGAGAAGGATGACGAAGGTGTCGTAGTCGAAGTACTGCCCAAGCGCGAACACGCTGGGGTCGGCCGCGTGGCTGCTGTCGCCGTGGCTGCTGGCGCCGCCGTGGCTGCTGGCGCTGCCATGGCTGCTGTCGCTGCTGTGGCCACTGCTGCCCTCACCGTGACTACTACTGCTGCTGCTGCTGCTGTCGCCATGACTGCCGCTGTCCGCGTGGCTGCTGCTGCTGCTCCCATGGCTTGTTTGATCGCGCGCGACGCAAGACAGAAACACACGCACACACAGCACACAGAAGGAAACGTTGGTTAGGGCAGAGGGTTGGATTTGGGAATTGTTTGGGGTCCGAACTCGTTCCTTTCGAGTCCCTATATGTAAGAACGTGCCGGACGGATCCAGGATCCAGGAGGGTCGGGCTGTTTGTTCCCTATTGAACGATGATTTTGCGGGGTTTCCTATCTTTCCTATAATCTGCTGTATTGGGATGAAGGGATATACTCATACACGAGGGCGTAGACCCGACCCAACCCAAACCAACCTCTAGCCCTGACCCTAAACCCTATGTATAACCCCAACCCTGGCCCTGACCCGCACCCAAACGGGCCAAAACTGGCCAGAAACGCCGCTTTCGCATCGATCGAGAAACTTCGATTTTTCCGACGTTCGGGTACCGTTCGCTGTTCCTCGTAAACAGGAGGTATACGTGTATGGATACGACGCAATTACATGTCTCCGACCTACCAACCACACAACTACTACGCGTGCAAGCAGTAGGTTTCAGTGAAGTCGGACACATCTGTCGCCGCCCAGCGATGGGGCTTTTCCCGTATGTATCACACGTACCGTTGAGCAGCATCAGCAGTGACTTCAGGCTTCAGGTGACATGTTTGTTGGAAATTCGATCCGCAGAACTACCCGTACGAAGTTTAGGTCAGGCCAGGCGGCTCATACTAACAACAAAATAGGCCCGGTATGGTTCAGGCCTATGCACACTCACAAGCTCTTGGGCATAAAGAGGAAGACAAACCCTGCCCAGAGCATGCGACAGCTACCAGCTAACCAGCGACCAGTATATAGTTGGTTCCGGGTGGGCGGTAGGCCTCGAGTGAACGTGCTGTCTGTGTTGGCTACATACGTACCACCGGTATAATAGTTTGCACCGCAAAAACGTAGATTCGAACCCTCACCCCTCACCTGGTCTGTTCGTCAGCAGCATCAGTGTACGTCGCCCATGCCAAGAGCAATATCAAAGAGAGAACATTAATCACTAGCTGCGAGTGCTTCATCGCCGAGCAAGCTAGGCCACGGGGGGCCTTCGAAGCGAAGAGAAACCTCTGTGTACAAGTGTGAAGTTGAGTTGCTGGTTTTTTTGTTTTTGTTGAACAGAGTTGCTAAAGTATTCGGCGGCACTCTTTTTTGGGGATTTATCATTTTCATCCCCTGTGACAAAGTAAATTGAAAATCGGCACGCTTCTCATTTACTGTCCCTTCCACCCTTGGCCAGGAGCTCGCGCAGGACAACATACGTCGGGGCACCAACACCACTTGCGCATAGGGATTCGAAGGAAGGCGTCAACGCTCAAGAAGGAGGTGCGATTGTCGCTGCGACTGCTCTCGTGCTTTGAACGTATTGCTTTTTGCTCTTGTGTTTGTGGGTGGTGTTCATCCGCGTCTCGCTTTTTTGGAGCCACCTTGCCGGCGTCTGGGATCCCATCAACGCGCGTGACAGACATCATGCGGGATGCCTGTAAGGGGACCCTTGGTCTGTGTAGGGTAGAAGTTGCACGCAGCTGGGTTCTTCACGTGATGCGCCTGTTGGGAATAGTCCCGGGGTTACGAGTCGCTTGGAGCTAACATGCTGACGAGGGCTCCAAGGTTTAACCGAGCAAGAGGTTCCTACTCGTTGTAGGCACGAGATGGTACAAGCCCTGTTCGACGTGGTACAGCGGGTATCGCTCCCTCGACCCTACCCAGAGTGGCATTTCGACACGACGCTCCCGACAAGGAATAGTGCCGGCGCTGCTGTGCTTTTGGTTTCCCTCGATCACGTTGTTCGTAGGCTAGTGGGAGATCCTACGGTTATCTGTGTGAGTTCAGTCGTGGTAGCGGCCGGATCTGAGGGATCAGGGTAGATATCTTTGTTCTTATTCAAAAAGTACATATCGAGAGCCTGGCACCCACACGTACAGCAGCAGCATATAACCGTGATCGTCTCATCCGTGCTGTGCGAGTAGCCACCGCGGGCTCCTGGCCCTCAACAGTGCCCCCGGTGGACTCGTTGTCTCCATCGATGAAAGGTACGGTGATTTTAGTGCCGAGCCCGGAGGTGTGCTCGGTTTGGCTATTTATCATATTAATAGTGCAGAGTGATATATGTACGATATACACGGAAAACGTGAACGACTGAAACATTGATTTTCTGCGATTCGTGGCTAATGGCAAAAGACCGAGAATACCGTGTAACTCACATGGAAGCACACCCCGGTGATACCTTTTTGCCCTTTGAAATATGATATTATCACCGGGTGTGCTTTTGTAGGGGCGTGTGCTATCTAACGTATCTCCCGTGACCAGCACCATGCACGGGAGCCCCGCAGCTGGAGGGTGTGATAGCGAGGGAGTGTTATAACGGAACATTTACTTGCTGACGAGTGCGAACAGACTCGGCCAGATGACAGGGGGGGGGAGTGTTAACGAGGGTGTGTGTGAAAGCGGCATCTTGGATTGCTACGTAAGAGTAAGAAGTGTGAACAAACCTCAGCCAGATTGCAGGGGGGCGACAACAAGGGGGTGTGTTACAGGGGGGGGGCGTGCTAACAAGGGGTGTGCTAACGCCTGAGAGGCTTTGGTCTGAAACCAGTGTGCTTCTCCCCATTCCCACGCAACCCCGGTAATCGTAAGGCCCACGCTTAAAACCCTGGGATGACAGCAGCAAAAGAAAACGCCTTTCTGTGATAATGGAGAACGGTTACCGGTAACACATTCGATGATGAGACTCCCGAGGATTTTCACCTCAGAGGCCTTGCCCCGCTCAGACGCTGACTGGTTGCACCTTGACATGAAACCTTCTTTCTACCCAAAACCCAGCACAAAAAAAAGCGTTACAATACCAGTACCGTTAATACCCTAGCAGTTGCGCTGGTTTTGTAACGACAAGATCCGTGATCGGCCCACTTTGATGTGGCGCAACAGCAGCAGTTGCCTCCATGCTGGTGTCGGTGTCAGTATCCTTTGCCAGAGCTCTTGTCCCACAAGTCGTATGTACCAGATACAGTACCAAATAGTTTACGGTTTTTGTGGTGGTCCGGACATTTTTTTCAGATTGTCCGGTCGAGCCTTAGCCTGGACTAGGGTTGGGGTTAGGATTGGGTTGGGTCGGCGGATTCTCGCGATTTGATTAAAGAAAAACACCCAAAAACACGTAAAACCAGCAAGAAATCATGATATATTTGGTACTTTATCTGGTACGAATTGTGGGATAAGAGTGGTGAAGGCGCCTCGTCCATACCGGTGCGTGTTGTGGATGAATGGTGTCCACCCGGTGTGATGACCTTATATACGGTTTGATGCTGTTTTCAGGTGTACCCTCCGAAGGGGGTGTGGTATTCAACGTACCCCCCGGTGATAAAAGTGACTGTCGAAAAACAAAACGGAAAATATACCCCCCGGGTGTGCTCTTGTAGGGGTGTGTGCTATCATGCGTGTTACACGGTGTCCTATATAACCAACAGTAAGTATCATGTCGTACTTGGGAGTATTTGAGTATTACGAGTTTTTAATTTTGACGGCGCCAAAAAAGAGGGATCCATTTCGAAATGGCCGAAGTCCTGCTTTTTTACTTGATTGAACGCTTGTTTTTTGACGCGGCGCGACTTCACTAGTTGCCAACAAAAAAATGTTTTTCTACGAGGGGGGTACTGCCAGTGCTGCTGCCGTTGTGTGTTCTGTGTTGTGGCCGTCACACCTCTCCCGCGGCCGCCACGGAGAGCCGGGAGAGCCTGGCGATGCTCGTTTGACGATGTTTACGGCGAACAAATTGGCACAAAATAACAATTCATACGCACGTACGTAGTGGTGTTCCCCCCTCCTCCTGCTTGCGTCGAATGTCGAACCCCGCAGACACGGCTGGCTTTCACTTGGTATCAACAGCGCTTGCTCTGTGTTCTAGGGAAACCAGCGGGAGAGCGACGAAGCACTTCCTTCCTGTGTACCTGGTACTCTCTTCTGCTATGACCCATGTTTGTGCCGTGTATTGCACTACTAACATAATTGACTAAATATGTAAATTCTGCAATCAAATCTACACCTGGTACTTTGTTCTGCCTGTACGAGCAGTACTCGTACTTGCGCGAGTTCAAAGCTTCCTATGCGAGAAGGCTTGTGTACAGTCCGATGAAGCTCTTGACGACCTCGCGCTAAATAGACCCTTGTTGTGCCCGTTTTTATTCCCCACAGCGCAAACAGCGTTATTCGCAGTGATGCATGAACGTCCGGGCCGGTCGAACGTGCTTTACCTGACAAGTCCACTCGCAACGAAAGGGAAAATAATATACCGTCGCGATAAAAACCTACGTCACGATTTCCTGGTCCCTGGTCTCCCTCTCCTCTCGCTGGTTCTCAATAAAACCCCGCTAAACTCAATACCTCCCTCCTCCCCAACCCCCCGCCCTCCCTAACGCCCCCCTCCCCCCTTCGCCTTGTCTGCATCCAGCTGTCATGTCTGGCCCGACAGCCTGCGCGCCCTCGACGTCCGTCCTGGAGAAGGGCACCGCCTCCGAGAGCCGCTACTTCGTCGGCATCAGCCCGGCGGTGGTGCTCGTTGCATCCCTGTCCTTCCTCGCCTTCTCCACCGTGGTGCTTGGTGGGCTCATCATCGCCGCCGTCCAGTTCGTTTTCTTCCTAGCGCTACCCCTCGCCTCGGCGGCCGCTGGCGCCTACCTGGTGGCGGCGCCGGAGACGACCCCGCTCGGGTCCGACCCGACGGTGTTGCTGCTCCTGCGGACGGCGGGAGCGATCGCGATCGCGTACGCCGGGAGCGCGATCCTCGTGGGCCGGTCGAGGTGCTCGAAGGTGAAGGCGGCGCACTTGTTGTTGGTGGCGGCGTCGCTGGGCGTTGCCGCGTCCGTGTTCGCGACGGACGATGGTAGTGTGCTCGCCGGCGACGTGAGCGGAAGGGCTGCCGGGGTGCTGGGGAGGATGGCGGCCGCCGCGGCTGTCGGAGCTGTCATGACCTCCTCGGGCCCCTGCGTGGCGAAGGCGATTCGGGGGGGCAAGCCGGCGGAGCCCGGGCCGCAGTGCTTCGGAGATTGGTGAAATGATTTCGACGAGGAGAGTTCGCCGCGGGGAGGGGGGGGTGGGAGGTGCTGGTGGTACACTTACCTGCAATGCACGAGTGCGTGGATGGAGTCACTCTGTCTATTTTTAGGACGCAGGAAAGGAGGGATGTATGCCAGCGATTAATTTGGCGTTATGTGTACCGTGATTGTAGTCAGCGCTTTGACCCTCTTGTCTCCCTTTCTTTTACCATTGTCTGAAGTTGTAAGTTAGTCGATCGTGCTCCCGTCCGTGCATATGGTTCTCTGCCATGTGGTGTCCCCTGATTTCTTGGAGGACCAGGAAATATGTACAGGATACAGCAGTTGTGATTTTTGTAGCGCGGACGGACCGACATTTGACATGCATGCATGTTTTTTGTCCTCTTCCGATGGGGAAAGGAGCAAGTGTTTTTTGTCTGTTTTTATTAGTTATTTTTGTGTGTCGATTCAGAGGAAAAAATTGATGACGGTGGCGGAAAAAAAGCGATAATGTATTTACCACATCAGTGGTACATCTTTAGTCGTAGTCTTTCGCTGCCACGGTTGCGTCTGCAGGGTCCACGCGTGTATATTTTTTTTCTTGCGACATGCTGTCCACCTCACCAGGATCCTGGTATCTTACTAGCATCAATCAACCGGTGCAAAGCCTTGTTAAGCGCTTGCTTGCACGGTAGTAGTCTTGGGCTTATGTCCCACTGTTTTGAACGGATATCGCAGTCGTTGTGGAGGTGGCCTCCTCTGGTCTCGAAAATCTTGAAAAATTGTGTGAGGCGCGGGGGGGGGGGGGCAGTCGAGTGTTTGATCCTTATACGAGGCAGCATCGTTGTGCCCGCTGCACCAGTGTGCAGCCAGTCTTGATTTTTCGTCGACGTGTTGGGTGCCTTTAGGTTTGGATGGATTACGTCTTTTCGATCGCGCAGCATCTGGTCCCTCCAGTCTCCCATGTCCTACCTTTCTTTGGTGGATATTTTCTATATGAGCGCTTCACGTAGATGTCACAGTAGCACGCAGGCAGGACCGACTGAGTTGTTAGTCAGGGACTTCCGTTTTTTTCTGCGATTTGCCTTTGGCGGCAAATAGCGGGAGTTGTTTTTATTGAAAATAATCTCCCCCCAGTACCTTGTCACACGCTACGTTTGTAATGGTTTCCACCGACAGTTTTTTTTTCAGGTTGAGAGCGCGTTGATTGGCCAAAACTCCGGTTGCCGATTGTGCAAAAAAAAACTATTTCCTATATTTCCATGCTTTTCGTGGGTTGGACCTGTGCGCACAAGTAACGATGACTAAACGTGTTCCAAACGCTTCGATTCTTGGATGCAGTGGCCCACGTCCCTACGGATGGACACGGTATGACACTTGTGTGTGTCATGTGTGTTCTGAGGCATTTATGTGCCACATTTTCGTTTATTCATTTGTTCATGATTTCAGACCTTTTCTGGGTAATCTCACAATAATGTGAACGCCTCTGTTGTGGTAAACGCCCCGGGGCGCAATTTTTTCAGCGAAAACGGGCAACATCCGGAGTAACCGCCTGTAAAAAAAAAATAGCGAAAAACGCCCCGGCCACCCAGTAAACGCCCCCCCCCCTTCATTTTGTTGGGATAAACGCCCCGGGGCCGGGCTGGCAAGTCGTTTGAGTGTGTGGCATGGAGCTGTTTCCGAAGCAGGCAAGGAGTGCTTTGCATACATAAAAAAAAGTTGGTACATGTGTGGGTAGGTATGTGTTTTTTGCGACAGCAAAACAAAGATCAGACGAGGACAGAGAGCCCAACATTTTCTAGTTTTAGACGTTTTGCCTTTTTTAGTTACCTGTCATCCAGCCACTCGAACGAGCACCGCGCTGTCGTGTATTGGAGTGTGGCGTGTATACCAACCAGCTCGTGCTGGTGTGCCAGGCAATGATAACGGGCTCGATTACTGATGATGAAAAGACAAGCCACAGCCCAGCTTCCCCAAGAGTTTGAGTAGTCGCCAGCGCTTTTGCCGGTGCTGGGTGACTTGTCGGTGCTTCTGTGTTGCGAATTGACCAACACCTGCTTGCTGCTGCTGCTGCAAAGTAGTTTTTGCTGTGTGTGAGGCGTGTGTACTGTAGGAGTTTTAAGAATACGCCCCGACCACAAGCCCCGGGGCGTCTTTTTTTTCGCCTGTAAAAATCATAAGCGCCCTGGGTGGCGTTTACTACTACATATGCACTGTATGTTATCCCTTCTGCTGTGCTGCTGCTCTCTTGCTACTTGGAACGCTGTATGTAATACACATACATGTTGGTAGTATGTCGGATATTCATTGCCATGCGGAAACAAGTATGTCGGATATTTAATCCCATCAATGACATGCGGAAACAAACGCCGTGCACAGGAGTATATACCTTTTACCCTTTCTTCCGACCACTGCTGCTGCTGCTCTCATTCGTTACTCTGCTCCTTACTACAGCAGCAGTAGAACACATCATACATACATACGTACATGTATGTATGTTGGATATTGGACGTGTGTCTTGCGGAGGAAGCGAACAAACGCCAGACTCGATTTTTTAATTAGTAACCTTCACCATGCTCTCGAGTTTATGGGGGAGCGCCCGAACTTATCGCCTTTATTTGGATTGATCCTGACTTCGGTTCGCTTCGTACAAAAGAGGGGGGGGGGGTGCACACCTGCGCGTTCGTTTGCGCCCGCAAAAAACCCTAAACTCCTGAGAACATGATAGCCCGTTTCTAGTAGAGCTCCCAGCCGCGGTTGGTTGGAGGTTAGCGCAAGCAAGTAGCAGCAAAGCTGCACAAGCTTGCTGCACATTATACGTATCCACATGGCGCGCGTATCATAGCGAGGAACAACTTTTGGGCGGCTGTATTCCGTGGCGCCATCGTCTTACGAGTACGAATTCCTTACAGTTAAAAGAACGTACTACTCGTACGTAGTACGTACCTATTATACTACCTGGTATCACTTTTTTATGTGACGTTGTTTTGTTTCGTTGACCAAACCGTTATTATTATTATTTACTCTCGTCTCGTATTATGTTACAACCGTTTTTTTCGTAATAAGAACGGCCACACATCCCTTCGTTGCTTTTGACCTTTTGCAGTTACACTGCTCGCAGGCCGGGGGTACATCAATCACACGGGACCATAGTTCCCTTCCCCCGTATCATGTCTGCGTTTATAATCGGGGTGGAGGACTCGATTTGTTTGCCTGACCGGTGTGAACCCGGCACGGAACACCCCGGCATTATAGGGGCACCAAGATAGAATCAGGGGGCGTGTACCCCCGATTGGTGATGTTGACTTTTCCATTTTTATTTTTACCTTCACATAGCGTGTAGAGGGGAGCGGAGGGCTCCAGACTATCTGTTTTTGACTGGCTTTGATCGCTTTGCGGACCCTTCGGGTTCCACTTTTATTTCAGTATACCTTTTTTGGGTAAGTTAGCCTGTGACCACGGGAATCGACCGTGTCAAGTGTTGGATTAGTACGGACAGATGGAGGTACTGGATAGAGAGACCGGCACGGTTTTTAATGTGAAGACAACAACATCAACAACACATCCAGCACATACACACCCAGTACCCTGGGTCCCGACCGGTTCGTCTTTCTCCAGCAGGATCATACCGTATAACACGCTGGTGTTACAGTAAGGGACGCTAGGACTGGTCCAATACGATTATTATACCTGATACCAGGTATTTACCAAACGTTTCCACATCATGCCAGCAGTACCATAACACTGGCTTCCAGGCCCCCTTTTGGACGAACCTCTAAGCTGATTTTTGCTGGACACCCCCGGGAGGGAAATAAATAAATGCAAAATGCCGAGCCATGCGTTTTCTATACATACGTATGGAGGAGGCAGATGGAGGAGGAATATAGATAAAGATCTCAGCGAGATCTTTCCATGCTTTTTTATGCCACCATTAATTTTGGTTTGGTGTGCCCGCCTTGTTTGGGAGAAATTCATTTCAGAGGGGGTGATGTCTCTTGTTTACTTGTGTGTGACACGGCGGTGGTGGTAAAACTACTACTGTAGATGTACCCAGGGGCGCAAACTACGAGACAGGGGAGGGGGGGTATCGTAAGTGATCGAAGGGAAGGCGGAGAGCATTTATTTTTTGATGAAAAAGGACAAAAAAAACACAAAAAATCATTTCGGGGGGGGGATAATCACGATATGTCCCCCTACATATGCACGCCATTTATTCACCTAAAGAACCCATTTCAGGGACCACACGTCTCACACGTTTACTCCAGCTGTCCCCTGTTCCTCTCCCTATGGCTCGGCTGACCCGGCGACCGCGACCGGACTGGTGCAAGGCAGCTCTTCTCATCACCGCTCTGCATCCAGCGATGTCGTTCTACGCAGCGCCATCGACGTCTGTGGCCTGGCGAATCGATGCCCCGAAAGCGGCAGCTGTTCCTAGATCGTCGTCGTGTGTTGGCTCCTCGAAGGCAGGACGACGTGGTTTGGTGTCGGTGGAGACGCGGGCTGCGAAGCAGCAGTATCTAAACGGCCAGGCCGATGCAGAGGGTATTCTAGAGCCAAGCGACAGTGAAGCTTGCGACGGCAAGGGTCTCCCCGCGCTAAGCGAGATCGGCAAGGGAGAAGCTTCTGGACAGTCGGCGCAGTGGCAACCGCCAGACAGGGCAACGGGAACAAACAACGGGGGGAGTTCTTTAGGAAGGCCGATCGAACGACACGATCCGAATGCGGCGGAGAAGGAGCAGCAGCAGGCTCCGGCCCCGCCGGTGGTAGCGCGGAGCCTGGACAGCGTGCGGAGCTCGCTGATCCGGCAGGAGGAGACGATCATTTTCTCCCTTATTGAGAGGGAGCAGTTCGGACACAACCCGAAGATCTACACGGACAGGGATTTCAGGCTGAATCGGAAGGACGTTGCGGACATCTACGGCAGAGACGCGAGCTTCTTGGAGTACATGCTGTGCGAGACGGAGAAGCTTCACGCCACAGGTGAGCAGCTGCTTTCTGACGTAATTATTTAGTACAGCGCACAGCAGCAGCAGCAAGCAGCAGTCGATGGCGTGTGCGTGTATGTGCTCGTCGTGCGTCTGTCGGTGTGTCTTAGGGTTGCTTGTGCTATGCGCGTGCTTGTTTGCTTGCGTGTCCAGCGTGTGTTCATGGCCCTTACATAAGCCCGTCCGCCTGTCTTCATACCTGTGTGTGTTCTTCACATTAAACCTTCCTTTCTATGTATATACCTGTGTATCATACCAGGTATATGCACACTGGTATATCGTACATATAGCTTACTGCACTGAGTGTAGTATCTCTGTGTCGTAGTTTTGTGACCACAGAACTGGTACCTTTTTAGGATGAAGAATCGGCACGGACACTGGGTGTGCTGGATGTCGACGGGTAGAAAGGAAGGTTTAATGTGAAGAACACACACACACACACACACACATATATCCGAGGCTGGTGCAGGTGTTGGTGTTGGCGAGTGATGCTGATGACTTGCCACGTGTCACGTATATGTGTGTGTCGAGGAAATAGGAAACAGGCAGTGATGGAGGTTGCCTCCGAAAACAGTGCCGATCAATTCTTGAAAAATATTGCCCGATAAAAGGCAATCTTGACCTTTTCGGCAATCTTAATCTTGACTATAACAGGCAATCTCGATCTCGATCTCAATCTTAATCTTCATCTCGCCAAATTTAAAGCGGGTTTGATGTTTTGTACCCGTAGCTCCTGTATTACACGACATGTATGCTGCTGGAATTCAACAATTCAGCAACCCATACGTAGACTACTCGAGTAGTGTACGAGTCGCAGTACATGTGCATGCTCATGATGTCATGGAAAGGTGTACAGCAGCAGTGCGGTACTGCGACCGAGCGTCACATGACAAACTCTCTTACTACATACTGCAAACACCATCCACACTAATTCCAAGTACTATTTTACTACTGCAAACACTATCCACACTAATTCCATGTAGTTTGTACCCGTGACAGCACTCTTTACACCTCTTGTTGCCCTTGACAACCGTCCACAACACTCTCCGCACTAATACTAGTATACTAAGTCTAAGGCGGTCTTTAAGGGCCGAAAGTTAAAATTAGATCATCAAACGACCTCTTTTTTTGCCAGCCTATGGTTTACGTTCGTTCGTCGCCCATTTCCTGTGATTGTGGTGCTGTGCTTTTGTGTGGGGTATGGGACGTATGTGAGGACACGGTGACGCGTTATATGATGTAAGGGTTTTAAGCGTTATGGTAAGGCATTAGTTTGGCGGGGAGTACAAAAGATCAAGATTGAGAATTGAATTGATCGATCTTCGATTCTGATTCTAGATTGAAAGGTCGGCCGCCAAAATGGTCAATTCAATCTCGAAAAAAAAAAAAAAAAACAATATTTTCAGGGCAATTGAATCCCAATCTCCATCACTGAATAGAAAATGCTTTCGGCTCTCGATAAGTTTTGAGAACTTACAGAAATCGACACGACCAACAACAGATGCGCGACGTGGGGCATGGGACGTGCCATAATATTATATGACACCCGCTTACGTACTCACACCAACTCAAGCACTCGTATGTTACACATATCATGCTGTACGAAATTCTCGTGCGAAGTGTATACCTGGTATATAGTAGACAAATCGGCAACCAATTTTCCACCATTAGCGCCGAAAACGTCGAACTCCTTTGGGCTGCCTCGTTCAGAGACAATCAAGGCGCGGCAGCATCGTGGTCAAAAGTGCCGCCCTTATCTGTGCTGCATTTTTATGTATATACGACACGCGAGAAAGGCATGCACGCACCTTTTACATCCTCTCAAAAGTCGTCCTTCTGATCCTGGCGCGTGCGTGCCTTGACCAAAATGCCCGAAGGCCCGTGTCATGCCTACCGCTATTACGAAGGGACATACATACTACTCAGAACCAACTTTAATAGGTTAACATATGGGGAGGTATGCAGTGTTTGGGTCCAAGGTGGGTTCTGATATACTATGGCCCCCTGTGATTGCAGTCTAATTGCGTAGAATTTACGTGGTTTGATAAACTTCCATGAGGAATTATACCTGAAGCCTCGTTCATGCCCAACTCTTGAAGGCGAAATCAAGCACACGTACAATAAATAGCACGCCGTGCCTGTCCATCGCTGTTTGTTTCACCGGAAGCCAAAGGTACAAGCAGCCGCGCGTTTTTTTTTGCTCTGCTGTTAAATTTTACGAAGTCGATTTTTTTAATTTCCAGGTTTCAGAGAGCGAACGAGCGTATATTCTTGAAAGAGAGAGCCCCACTTCCTCTGGGTGTACCGGAGTCTCATCTGTAGGTAGGCAGTGGTGAAGGCCTGGCGGAAGAGTTGACTACAGGAAACAGCAGTCATGAACATCAGGACGGGCGAGCAAAAGGAACCCGGAGCCCTATCGATACGAACAGGATCACTTAGCATGAGAAAGCCACTGCCGGTGGCCACAAACTCGGCACCCCATACGTTGTCCTGGGTCGCGCCAATAGTCACTCGAGCAAACAACCGATATCGGGTGTCTCAGTATCACACGCCGCAGCTTGACAACCAAGCAACCTGTTATATTCGGTTGTCACGTGTGATAAGTTAACACCCCCCCCCTTAGTGTGGTCAATGGTCAAATGACTAAGGCAAGCAACAAATGAGTACGCCCCCCCCCCCGCCGCTTCGTGTATATGGTAAGGCACCCACGAGGTAGATACGTAGTAATACCCATTAATGTCTCTGGAAGTGGCCACACCAGAAATTGAATCAATTCAATGGAGGCTGTCGTCCATATGCAAGTCCGCCTCACAGGCGGTTCTTAGCAGGATGCAGCTCAACCTCCATGTGCGAATCACCCAATACCCCACGGCGCTTCGCGCTTGGTGCTTGCTAGCAATGTCTTTCTGGTCGGTGAAAACCCGACATGCTCCGTCCCGGCATTGTAGGGATGCGAGGGTCTATGGCCATACGACTACGGCCGTGCACGACATGAGTACCCCCCCCCCCCCCCGTGAGATGGATTTGTAAGCCATGTTTCTCCCGAGACAAGGAGAGCACACTCGACGAAAACGGTGGGATCTCGCTGGAAAAAAAAAAAACTCGTTGGAAATTTCTCGTCGAGATAATTCTAAAGGACGCATCGCCGAGAAAATCAGCCTGAAAA
Organism: Saccharina japonica; assembly: GCA_008828725.1. Lineage (NCBI taxonomy): Eukaryota > Phaeophyceae > Laminariales > Laminariaceae > Saccharina > Saccharina japonica. Next base: position 375,020 of record MEHQ01003840.1, on the reverse strand, counting down.
AAATCGTCCGAGGAGGGGGTGGGGTGGTGCCTGGTGTTGCCTCAATTTGGCTGGGAATATCATCTCGCCGTTTTGGACTCTTGAAGTGAAAATCAACCGGAGCTTACATTGCCGGCTAGAGTGGTACACGGTTACCAGCGGTCAGCGCGCGTCCCCCCACAAGATACATATACCACCTTGTACTATTTTACGCACAGCACGCTTGTTGGCGGATAGACGATGCGGAGGGAGCTGTTTCGCCCACAAGGAAGACTCTTTTCTTTTTCTTTTTCTTTTTTATACAGCGATCCGTTGAGAACGTGTGCTTTCTCGAGGGCAAAAGGCCATTTCGTCGGACCTGGGACTCAAAAGCATAGCTCGTGCTTCAGAAGTTGTCGTCGCGGCATGCTTGGCTTGGTGCCTCTCACGGCGTTGTTGGTATTTATACCTCTGACCCCCCCCACAGGTGGAGGCTCCTGACGCCGACGAGATTTTTTTTTTTTTTTTCTCGCCTTAACCTTGTCTCCACATTTATATATTTTTGTACCATCCACGGTCTTGTTACTCGTACTCGTAATCAGGCGTTTTTATTTTGTCCCAGACCGACACCTAAGCAACCGCCTCTCCTCCCTCCTTCCCCCCCTCCCTCCTAACCTCCCAACCCCCCAACCTCCCTCCTTCCAACGTGTTGTTGTGCGACCCTGCACTCGCCTGCTTGCGTTGCTCGTTCAGTGCGACGCTACATGAGTCTTGAGGAGCTGGCCTTCTTCCCGATGTTCTTGCCGGAGCCGATATTGCCCGCCTTGAATTTCCCGCGGCTGTTGGCCCCGAACGATGTTAACGTGAACGATCAGATCCTCAAGCGGTAAGGAAACGCCCAACGGAGAGCTGCGTGTACGGTGGTGGTGGTAGAGTGGTACTAGTAGTAGTGGTGGTGGTGGTAGAGTGGTAGTAGTAGTAGTAGTAGTAGTAGTAGTAGTAGTAGTAGTAGTAGTAGTAGTAGTAGTAGTAGTAGTAGTAGTAGTAGTAGTAGTAGTAGCAGTAGTGGTAGTAGTACTGTAGTAGTAGTAGTAGTAGCAGTAGTGGTAGTAGTACTGTAGTAGTAGTAGTAGTAGTAGTAGTAGTAGTAGCAGTAGTAGTAGTAGTAGCAGTAGTAGCAGTAGTAGTAGCAGTAGTAGTAGTAGTAGTAGTAGTAGTAGTAGTAGTAGTAGTAGTAGTAGTAGTAGTAGTAGTAGTAGTAGTAGTAGTAGTAGTAGTAGTAGTAGTAGTAGTAGTAGTAGTAGTAGTAGTAGTAGTACTACTACTAGTAGTAGTAGTAGTAGTAGTAGTAGTAGTAGTAGTAGTAGTGCAGTAGTAGTACAGTAGTAGTACAATAGTAGTACAGTAGTAGTAGCAGTAGTAGCAGTAGTAGCAGTAAGCATATAAAGTCAGAACAATATTAAACTTGTAAATACATTTACCCCGCCCCCCGCCTCACAGGCGGTTCTTAGCAGGATGCAGCTCACCCTCCATGCGACTCGCCCAATACTCACGGCGTTTCGCGCTTGGTGCAAGCAATGTCTGCCTGGTTGGTGAAAACCCAACGCGCTCCGTCCCGGCATTGTAGGGATGCGAGGGTCTATGGTGATATGACTACGGCCGTGCACAACATGAGTACACCCCCCCCCCCCCCCCCCCCTCCTGTCCCGGCATTGTAGGGATGCGAGGGTCTATGGTCATACGACTACGGCCATGCATGAACAATGAAGTACACCCCCCCCTCCGCATTGAAGCTGTCATCCATTGCAAGTCCGCCTACGAGCGGTTCTTAGTAGGATGCAGCATCACCCTTCATGCGACCTCGCCCAACACCTCACGGCGCTTCGCGCTTGGTGCTAGCAATGTCTGCCTGGTCGGTGAAAACCCGACATGCTCCTCCCGGCATTGTAGGGATGCGAGGGCTATGTCATACGACTACGGCCATGCATGCTAGAGACATCCCTCGCCCCCCACTCCCCCGCCCTCCCTTTCCACGAGCAGGTACATCTCGGAGATCGTGCCGGTGATCTGTGAGCCGGGAGATGACAATCAGCACGGCTCTTCCGTGGTGTGCGACGTGAACGCTCTGCAAGCGCTCAGTCGGAGGGTGCACCTAGGAAAATTTGTTGCGGAGAGCAAGTTCCAGGTGAATGTTTCCCACTTAGGGGGAAAATTCTGGTGCTCTGATGAGCGACCGACCGACCTCCCCGCGAGCGAGGTTTCTGCTGTGTGGTACCAAAAACAAAAATCTAGTCCGTGATAAGAGGACGGAGTCCAAAAACTCAGGAGTGGCAGAATACCCCAGGAAAGAAAAATATCAAATACATACGAGTGTAAACATTACAAAGTGGTACGATACATATATATTATGCGGAAGCACATGGTAACACCTCAAAACAAACAAAACAAAAAGTGAAGAGTGAAATCAGCGCGTGTGTATATACGATTGAACGTAAGTTTTGCACGTGCATTATTTATAAAAATTATAAACTAAAAAAAAAAAAAAAAAACATGTGAGATGGAGAATTTCGCCCGAAGCTCATCTTTGCAAGCTGAGTGTGATACTTCCACCGCGCGTACTGCGGATTTTATATTATGAACTATAATACATTTACTGACTTTATATTAGGAACTACCTTCACTGAAATCTCGCCTAGTTCGGAGGACACCCTCGGCAATATTCTCGTTTCTGAGGACCTCCTTATGATATCATACCTCTTAAGTGCCGATCGAGAATCATATATTTTTCAGGATCGATCCTTAAGTTCTTTTTATGCCGATTTGGTGAATACTATTTTCCAGGATTTTGATCGTGGAGCCTCTCTCTTTTCTGCCCTCTTGTTTTCCTTCTTTTGTTGTTCCGCGTTGAACTCATTTTATGTTCTACCGCGAGCAGCAGGTTGCGACGTACCAGGTATGCATGTATGTATGTATGTATGTGTGTGTTCCTCGTTCTCTCTACCCGTCGACATGCGGAAGTACCGGTATATGCCATAGGTACAGCAGCAGTATTAATAGTAGCAATATTCAATAGTAGTAGTAGTAAAGTAGTAGTGTAGTAGTGTAGTAGTATTAAAAGTCGTAGTAGTAGTAGTAGTAGTAGTAGTAGTAGTAGTAGTAGTAGTAGTAGCAGTAGCAGCAGTAATAGTCAGTAATAGTAGTGGACCTTCAACTTTTTCAACAAGCTGCACGAAGCGCCACACCCCCACAGGTCATCATCATTCCCGACGCCCATACCCAAGCTACATGTCACCCCATCCGTTGCTGCACCAACTCGTGAGCGTCCTCTGCCCTTTGTCGGCCTTACGCTTTGTTCTACCTGCTTCCTTGAGCGAGCGTAGCGGGCGGCGAAAGCTGCCCGCCGCGCGAAGCGGCTTGTAGCGATCACGCAAATGGACGTGTGTGCGACCTGGCCTTATCGTCAATGTGAGCGTAGCAGCGTGTGCAACATCCGATGCTTGGTGCTACACGCGTGTGTCGTGCAACTACTGCTGTAGCCCCTTGTATTGGAGTCCGAATTAAAAAAAAACGCACACACACACACACATCACCGCTCCCTACAAACAAACCTGGCAGCACGCGCGTTTTAGATTTTTTTTCTAGATTTTCTCAAAACAACTTGATTTTTTAACAACTTTTTTTTTATTTTTCAAGATTCTCCCGAAACAAGATTAGGCATCGCAATCGACAGAACAGCATACGTGTTGACCGCGCTCTGAAAAACTTGAAACATTTAGAAAAAAAGAAGAGACCGGTGGTGGTCGCAGTTTTTTCACGACTAACTTTTTTTAATGGCGTATTGGGTTGGTGAGAAAGTTTAAAATCCGATGTGAAAAAGAAAAAGAAAAAACAACGCAATCGAAGGACCTTTACCGGTAGGGAACGTGAGGCGAGCTCCGAGTGTCCTTGCTTCGTGAGACCATACGAAGGTTACTATTTTGTTATTCCGGAAGTGTTTTGCGTTGCTTTACTGCACCGGTTCATAGTAAAAAGACAGTGAAAAAAAACAAAAACTCGATTGTTTGTTTTTTCGCCAAGATACTAACATATATGCCCAAATCAGGCTTTCCTTTCGGTACAGACTGGTATATAAAGTACTTTTCATCGTATATACTACCTACCAGGTATACGTACTGTACTCTTTTCTTCTTGTGTCGTCGTCGTTCCTCTAAATTATTTTCGCTGCTCCTCCTCTGCTTTCGGGCGCCCCCCCCCCCCCCCCCCCCCCCCCCCTCCCGACATCATCGTCATCGACAACAATGAACGCAGGAGGACAACCGCACCTATCAGGAGCTGTGCCGAGCGGGAGACGCCGCGGGAGTGCTGGAACTCCTCACCAACAAGGCTGTCGAAGAGAGGGTTCTGCAGCGGGCCTTCATGAAGGCCTCCACGTACGGCAGCGACATCAACGACCTGCCCATCGTGGGAGACTCGCGCGGGCCCAAGGAGGGCGCCAAGAACTTCAAGGTGGACCCGCAGAGCATCGTGGACATCTACCGGGACCTCGTGATCCCCTTGACCAAGGACGTGGAGATCATGTACCTCTTCCAGCGCACCGGCTACCCCTGCCCGAGCCTTGAGGGGATTCACCACTGAATACGTGGTGGCGGTGCTGGTGTTTGGCTGTTGCTTTTGTTGATGTTGGTGTTGTTTTATCCCCCCCCGTCCCTTTTATTGCTGTACGAGCCCGTTCAGAGCTTATTGCGCGAACGCCCCACGTTTTCGGTTACAAAAAAATAAAATGTTTGGAAATTGAGAAATGTTTTTTTTTTTTTTTTGGTGTAGTGAATGAATGGGGGGTTAATAATGAATACCAGGTATTGGTATATATTTTGTCCCTATATTTCACCATTCATTGCTGAAAAAAAATCCTATTTATCTATTTATATTTCCAGTACGTATTATATGCTATATCATATACGTCGTAGATACTTTTTATTTTTATTTTTTTAACCGCAGTATTTTTTTAATGCAGCTTCCTTCTGTAGAAAAAAAGGGGGGGGGGGGGGGTAACAAGATGCGGTCACGTTTTTCTTCCTAAACTCCTCCTTCCAAGTACTTTTCCCTCCGAAACGCGACTTTTGTTATTTTAAGCGGGTTAAGGGGTGTTATAGAACGACACCCAATAATGGATGCTCCACTTTATAGATGTGTTGCTACAAACTTACTGCTGGTGATGCTGCTTTGCCGTTTGCAGTGGTTTGTATTTCGGCCGGCTGGGTTTCGTAGAGAGGCCAGGCAGGTGCTGAATGGGGCGAGAGCTGAGAGGGCGGCAGCAACACCCTCTCGCGCGAAAGTGAAACAAGTTTTTCGGACAACCGAGAGGCGGGGAGGGTGGGGGGGGGCGTAGGGCGTACCGATTTGTTGCTTGCCTTATAGTCATTTGATCATTGACCACGCATCCCTTTCGAGACGGAGCACGCTTTCATGCAGACTAATTTATGCCGGTGTCACCGTTCCGAAAAACGTGGCTGCTTTTGCGTGGGGACGCCACCCGTGTACGGGTAGAGGGTCTGGCGGGTGCGGTGTGGTGCAATGCAGTGCGGGGTGTTTTATTTTATTTTATGATACAGCTTCTGTAGAAATAAGAGAAAAACAGAACAAGATGCACTGAGACTGTAGCCAGAAGCGGTGGAACTTGCGAAGCGCAAACAAACAAAAAAGTTGTTTAGCAAGAATTGCGTCGCCAGGACGGGGGTCAAATCGAAACAACCATGCTCCCTCTAGAGTGCCGGTATGCGTCCTCTATAGTGCGGGTATGCTCCATCTATAGTGCGGGTATGCTCCCTCTATAGTGCGGGTATGCTCTCTCTATATAGTGCCGGTATACGCCCTCTTTAGTGCGGGTATGCTCCCTCTATAGTGCGGGTATGCTCCATCTATAGTGCGGGTATGCTCCATCTATAGTGCGGGTATGCTCCCTCTATAGTGCTGGTATCCGCCAGCCAACAATACCGGCACTATAGCAACAACCGGCACTACTCCGCACACTGCTGCCACACTGGTTTTAGTCCCACCTGTGCCAAGCGATCTCCCAGGCACTCATAATATCATAGCGGACAGCCGGCACTATTCAACCTGCAATATAAAAGGGGCCACTACTGCTGTACGCTGCAGTCGTACGTACGTTGCAGCCGTTGTCGTCTGTATTGTCCTATGATAGAGTCAGCTTTTTACTGAAAGTTCCGTTGTGTACGGTTTCGCGTGGCACGATTGTTTGTACCCCCGCTTGGACCTTCTCGCGCTCGCGCAAACGAACGCCAGGGGGCGGGCGGGGTGTACTCGATACCCATGCATGGCCGTAGTCGTATGCCCGTAGACTCTCGTATCCCTACAATGCCGGGACGGAGCATGTCCGGTTTTCACCGACCGGGCAGACATGGCTAGCACCAAACTTTGCGAAGCGCCGTGAGGTGTTGGGCGAGTCGCATGAAGGGTGAGCTGCATCCTACTAAGAACCGCTTGACAGGCGGACTTGTATATGGATGACGGCTTCAATGAGTTCATTTTATTTCCGGTGTGGCCACTTCCAGAGGGGGGAAGGGGGGGTGGGAGCTCGGGATGACAGCGTGTCGTTTTTCTGGTTGCCACCAGCGACTTTCTTGGACCCCTGAAATATTGATCTGCAGGAGCCGTGGGCAAGGACTTCTTTTTTCCTCGCTACGTAATTCAGTGTCAAAATAGAGCCGCTGGCTATAATAAAAGTTTATATGGTAAAAGTTATTTTGCGTGCGCGAGCGAGATTTTTCTTCTGGTGGGACAGTTTTTTTCCTCGGCGCGGTACCGCCCGCGGGCCTCCCGTGCATCCGTGGCGTGTTTAGTACTATCTGCCTTTCTTCCTAGAATGCAGACTACATATCATACATGCATACATACGTAGATTGCTGTCGTGACACAAAGACTGCAGCGTGATATTTTTACACTAGTTTCGCCGTTCGGATGTGCGCCTATGGCATAATACGTATGTATGATACGTAGGAATATTGAGCTGTTGTTGGAGCTCTCGGTCAAAAGGAGCCGATTTTTTTTCGTACTCGTACGTACGCGTTTTCTTTATATCTTATCTTTCCTTTTTTGGGGGGAGTATCCATTCTCACCATCGCGGCCAGCCTGTGGTGATGGTATATATGGTGTGGTGTTGTTTGGTGTGCTGGGGCATAATAGACGGAGCTGCTACTCCTAACTTTTGTTTTGCTGCCACCCGCGCGCATGCATGCGTTGCGTCGCTTGGGTTTTTAGGTGGATGCATGATGGCGATGGTTTTGTGGTGTCGAGAGCGGGGGAGGGGGGAGGGCGTGGGAGGGAGGGAGGGGGGTCCGTCCCTCCGCAAGCTTACGGGTTGTCTTGCGTGTAATAATAACAGTTGCCGCAGCTCGTTGAGCCCCAAGTGGTTTGACTGGGGACTGGAGATTGAGAAATTGGAAACCTTTTTTTGAGATTTTCACTCGAACCGTCGCTTGTTCTTCTGACAACAATGCTATTTAAATGCGCTCGTACGAGTATATTATATACGACTTCAACTCCCCGATTTTCTGCAGGTCTTCGATAACCTAAACTCGTAGAGTGTCCGTCCGTCGGTGTTGTCTATCCGGTCGAAAACTGTCCGATTGACGCACTGGAAACAAATGACACGTGCTACGGTAGAGGTAGCACTTTTGGACTGAATCGTTCTCTGAACGATCGAGCTCCTTAACCCAAATTCGTCGTTTTTTTCATTTTTGTGACGAATAATGTTTCAGAATATACTTCGGTCCTGAGATTTATCATCCGGCAGCACTTTTATTTTCCTCCAAAACCATTTTTTCGGTGAGGTATGACGCTCCTCAAGTGAGGATCTCAGAAATTAACATGGTGCATCTTTATCGTAGCATGCGTCAAACACCACACAGTAGCACCACACATATTATATGTTTTCAGCTTACGATTCCTAAGAGTTTCTTAGTTCTTCCGCCGGCACTATAAATCCCAGACCACTCTTAAAGAAATCTGAAGCGGGGATCCTGAAGCGGAGATCTAAAGTGGAGATCTTGAAGCGGGCATCTGAAGCGGATAATCCGAAGCGGGAATATTGAATCTGAAGCAGATATCTGAAGCAGGTATCTGAAGCAGAGATTTCAAGCGGAAATATTGAATTTGAAGCAGAGATCTGAAGCGGAAATATTGAGGGAGGATCTGAAGCGGAGATCTTGAGGGTGTTTTTTTTAAGGACCCGTGCGTGTCGGGGTGCCGTGTCGTCGCAACAGCCAGCCCCTATATACCCCAACAAAAAACGCCATGCCATACGGTACACGAACCCAGCAAACCACCGGGCTGTCTTTTCACTCTCCGTAATAACCCAAGGGCCGTTGGGCTGCATACAGGTCTGGGATGTGTTATGGTACTGCTGGTAGGGATACTCTGCGTCCTTACCCTAATCTTATAACAGATGCATTTATATCAACTCCTTCATGTATTTCTTACGCAGATCTTGGATTATTCTTTTGGGATCTTGGATGCATTTCTTGGGTCTCGTTCTTCCAACGTTTTCTCGGCGTCACCATCACGGAGAGAGGCGGTAGTCCCGCTGTTCCAACACACANCCCTCCGCAAGCTTACGGGTTGTCTTGCGTGTAATAATAACAGTTGCCGCAGCTCGTTGAGCCCCAAGTGGTTTGACTGGGGACTGGAGATTGAGAAATTGGAAACCTTTTTTTGAGATTTTCACTCGAACCGTCGCTTGTTCTTCTGACAACAATGCTATTTAAATGCGCTCGTACGAGTATATTATATACGACTTCAACTCCCCGATTTTCTGCAGGTCTTCGATAACCTAAACTCGTAGAGTGTCCGTCCGTCGGTGTTGTCTATCCGGTCGAAAACTGTCCGATTGACGCACTGGAAACAAATGACACGTGCTACGGTAGAGGTAGCACTTTTGGACTGAATCGTTCTCTGAACGATCGAGCTCCTTAACCCAAATTCGTCGTTTTTTTCATTTTTGTGACGAATAATGTTTCAGAATATACTTCGGTCCTGAGATTTATCATCCGGCAGCACTTTTATTTTCCTCCAAAACCATTTTTTCGGTGAGGTATGACGCTCCTCAAGTGAGGATCTCAGAAATTAACATGGTGCATCTTTATCGTAGCATGCGTCAAACACCACACAGTAGCACCACACATATTATATGTTTTCAGCTTACGATTCCTAAGAGTTTCTTAGTTCTTCCGCCGGCACTATAAATCCCAGACCACTCTTAAAGAAATCTGAAGCGGGGATCCTGAAGCGGAGATCTAAAGTGGAGATCTTGAAGCGGGCATCTGAAGCGGATAATCCGAAGCGGGAATATTGAATCTGAAGCAGATATCTGAAGCAGGTATCTGAAGCAGAGATTTCAAGCGGAAATATTGAATTTGAAGCAGAGATCTGAAGCGGAAATATTGAGGGAGGATCTGAAGCGGAGATCTTGAGGGTGTTTTTTTTAAGGACCCGTGCGTGTCGGGGTGCCGTGTCGTCGCAACAGCCAGCCCCTATATACCCCAACAAAAAACGCCATGCCATACGGTACACGAACCCAGCAAACCACCGGGCTGTCTTTTCACTCTCCGTAATAACCCAAGGGCCGTTGGGCTGCATACAGGTCTGGGATGTGTTATGGTACTGCTGGTAGGGATACTCTGCGTCCTTACCCTAATCTTATAACAGATGCATTTATATCAACTCCTTCATGTATTTCTTACGCAGATCTTGGATTATTCTTTTGGGATCTTGGATGCATTTCTTGGGTCTCGTTCTTCCAACGTTTTCTCGGCGTCACCATCACGGAGAGAGGCGGTAGTCCCGCTGTTCCAACACACACACGCACAGGCACGCCGCTCAACACACCCCGACGCCTAAAGGCCACCACACCGAACGCGAACGAACCTCAAGAGGCTGGATGGGACATAAACACCGCAACCGACGCACAGGCTATAGGCCAAGCCAGGCAAGGGCGTCGCTGGCCGCGTTAGCTAGCACAACCACCACCATCACCACCACCACCGCTACCTAAGCCCGCCACTACCACCACCTAAGCCGCCACTACCACTACCTAAGCCGACGCCACCGCCGCCGCCGCTACCGCCGCCGATCTCGGAAAAGGGCATCAAATCCAGTAGCAGTAGCAGCAGCAGCAGCAGAAGCAGGGTCGACGTTTGCGCGTTACGTATATATGATACGAAAAAAAAAACAGCAACTATCATACTTCGGCAACAACTGCGAGTGAGTATCGTACTGAAGAGTAATCCTCGTCGCAGCAGCAGCAGCAGGGAATGGAAACCAAAGAAAAGGAAAAAAGTCAAAATACAGAATAAGCACAGGAGGAGCAGTTTAGCGCTCTCGAATGAGAAAGTGCGGGGACCAGGGAACCAAGTTGCGTCGTGCCCCCGACAAAACATCGCTGCTGCGATCACCACCTGACGACGGCAGAGGGTGGTTTGGTGAGCACCAAGAAAAAAAAAATGTGGGAAAAAAAAAACAGAAGTCGCGCACTATGATACGCGGCAACGTCGACTACTCTGGCTTTCCATGTGGCAAGCCACCGCACGTGGCAAGCCACCGCACGTACACAAGAAGAGAAAAAAAGGGCCAACATTTACTGGTATTATACAAAAACATCGCGGCGGTTTCGTTTTCTTGCGTGGTCGTTCTGTCCGTCCGTCCGTCGGTCGGTCGGTCGGTCCGTCGGTCGGTCCGTCGGTCCGTCGGTCCGTCCGTCCGTCCGTCCGTCGGTCCGTCCGTCCGTCCGTCCGTCCGTCCGTCCGTCCGTCCGTCCGTCAGCCCCACCCGCAAACCGAACGCGCGCGCGCGCCTCTCTAGTCCTCGGCCACAACCTACGTACCCAAACGGCGAGGTTTTCGCCCGAAACCTCTCGGCAAAAGGACAGACAGACGTCGGAGGCTTTTGGGGACGCGAAGCCACCGTCGCGTCCGTCGGTCTGTCGGCCGTGCGTGCGAGTCGCGACAAACCGCATCGCAGCAAGCGTGAAATAATCCAAGGGTGTATTTCGTAGTGTATCTACCCGGGGGCACCTCGATACCAAACAGGTTTGCTCTGGTCATACTTGGGTATGTACCCGGGTACCCCCGGTCATACTCGGGTAGGTACCCAGGTACCCCCGGTCATACTCGCGTAGGTACCCGGGTACCCCCGATCATACCCGCGTAGGTACCCGGGTACCCCTGATCATACTGGCGTAGGTAGTCGGGTACCCTCAGCCATACTCGGGTAGATACCCGGGTACCCCCGGCCATACTGGGGTAGGTACCCGGGTACCCCCGGTCATACTGGGGTAGGTAATCGGGTACCCCCAGTCATACTCGGGCTGATACCCGGGTACCCCCGGTCATAATCGGGTAGGTAACCGAGTACCCCCTTCCTAATCGGGTAGGTAACTGGGTAACCCCGGTCATAATCGGATAGGTACCCGGGTACCCGCGGTCATACTCGGCGGGTAACCCCGGTCACACTCGGGTAGGTACCCGGATACCCGCAGAGTATATGCCCTACGACACGAGCACAAAACACTTGCAACAGCGACGATGACATCGAAACGCCGTACGCTTGCATTGCACCAACGGGGTGGGTTGAAATGAACCAGAAGAACGAACGCACGGCGAAAAAAAACCCCACAAAAACACAAAAAGAAAACACAAAACGCAAAACGCAAAAAAACAAACATAAGCAAAAAATACAAAAAAATAACCACCAACAATAAAAATAAAAACACACGCAAAACGAAGGGGGGGGGGGGGGGGGGGGCACAACATCAACAAAAATCAACAAAAAAAAACATACAAACCCCTAATTGTCTAGGCAAAAAAAAACGTAAGACAACGTTTTATTGCTCTCGAAGACCAAAAACAAAAACGAGCGACGGCACCCAAGCCCCGTCTCACTCTCCAGGAACAGCAGCCCCGGTCGGTTCGCTTTCGGCCCCCGCCGTCACCGCCACCGCCGCCGCCGCCGCCGCCGCCGCCGCAGACTGCCCGACGCTTTCTGCCGTCGCCCCCCCCCCCTCAACCAAAACGCCTCCTCTCTCCTCTCCCTCCTCTTCCTCGTCGTCATTGTCGTCCCCTCCTTCCTGGGTAGCCCCAGCGTTCAGCAACGGCTATATATATATATTATATATATATGTTATATATACAAGTACATATATGAAGCGGCGAAGCGACCGATGCATGCGACAGACGGAAAACGGTTACAAACAAAACGCCCCCCGGGTCATCGTAACCGTATATATGTAGGAAGACGAGCATATCGGCAGCAGGAGGCGGGAGGCGGACGGGGACAGGGGAGCGACGACGACAATGGCGACGCCAAGAGTAGAAAAAATGGGTCAAGGGTGTTACAGAGTATTAGGCGTGCGTATACATTAGTTACGTACAAACCTATTTTTCACAGATAAGACACACGCTCCCTGAATTCTGCAGCCTCAAATTGTGTTCTCATACGTACAGTATGTACGTCCTGCATGAGGACATATCAAACCCGTAAGTACGCGCGATCGAAGTATTACACTCAGCTTGCCAAGATGAGTTTCGACGAAATCCTCCATCTCACAGCCGTTGTTTTTTATTTATTTTTAATATATAAAGACTATGTGTGTATATACTTCAAGTATATTGTTTTCTCCTATCGAGATGCATTTTTTGTTTCAGCCTGTTTTTGTGGCCACAGGCAGGATTTCAGGGAGCAGAGCTAATGTGAGAAACATGATCATCGTCATGTACTGGTATAGATTAACATGTATAATATATAATACATATATATATATACACGGGATGATCGAAACACCGCCTGGGTTCGTCCGATAGTCGAGTAATATCGGGGGTGGAGCGTCCACATAACAACAGTCCGCACCTTTTGAGGCTGTTTTGTGGTTACATGTATACAGCAGTATTTATCGTCTCTCTCCAGCCCGAAACAAAATCAAAGGCCTCTGTTACCTACCAGGCAGTACAATAAAGTATTAAAACTCTGATTGAATTGATATGAGATACGTACGTATCCCAGCGATAATGAAACGATAAAAAAAAGGGTCCGGCATGCGACACAGCCCAGCAAAATTCGGCCAACCCATCACATAAAAGTCCGCGTGAACCACGAAGCGCAAGCGCTCCGCCTCGCTCTTCTATCTTTACAAAAGCGGTGCGTGTTTGCTCTTCACGCGCAAGAGCCCCCAGGGCGGGCAGGGGTTCCGTGCATTCCCTTTTTCCACCGTCGTCGTCTTTTGGTTGGTGTTTTATAAAATTATGCCACGCTTGCAAATCGCACCTCAAGGAAAAAGTGGCGCAGGTCGTTGACGATCACGTTCTTCTCCGGCTCTTCTGTCACATCCCACCTTCGCCATGAGGGAGTGGATAGAGAGACGGAGGGAGGGAGGGAGGGGGGGAGGGGGGGAGAGGGTAAGAGAGAAGAGGGGGCGAAAAGGGAGGGAGGCCGGGAGGGGCGGGGGGGGGGAGGCGTGGGGGGGGGGGGGGGAGGGAGGGTTAACACACAGGCATGACAAAGCGGGTGCAGTCAAGGGGTGATGGAAGGGGGCGCAAGTGACTGCCAAATAGGAGCACAGCCCAAAGCGAGGCATTGAAACTGTGCTCCGTCGTTGCTTGCAGCATCGAAAGAAACGCAAAGTTAACCCGCAGACATCGCAGTCAACCATTGAACGGAACATAACTCAGCTATTAATAGCAGACATGCGGTCAACCATTCCACAGGAACGAGGAACGGGACGTCAGTCACGGGCGTAAGCCAACCATCTTATCATAGTACAGATCCAACCCAGGAAACCTGTCCTCAATCGTTCAGATTATACGACTCAGAAAAATTGGTGTACACCTGCCAAAGTATGCGTCGGGGGAGCGGGGGGGCAAGATGCCAACATACGACGCGAAAACCATCATTGAGCTTACATGAGCTTGAACCCGCGCACTTTGTCCTCACGGCTGAGCCCGCCGAAAAACGTCATCCAAGAGTCCACCGGCTGCATCGTCAAACATTAAAAAAAGGTTTCCACACCCAAACAGGCGTGCAAGGCGGAGGGAGAGAAGGACCGACGGAGAGCCACACGAAGAAAAACAATAGGGGGTGTGAAAAAAAGACGGGGAATTTGAGTTGTCAACACGGACGGGAATTTGGGATGACGACGACGGAACTTTGGGGGATGTACGACGGGAAAACGGGAAATATGGGATCAGGAGATGGAGTCGGTATCGGAATACCGACACCGTGAAAAAACGGGTTCGGTGTCGATATCGGTGTCGGTATCACACCGATACCGAAATACCGAATACAGTACTCCGGTACGTATTCCGGTACGTACGGTATTTGTCACCCCTCTTTAAGAAAGCCCTCACAGGGCATATAAAAACACCCACGGCCCAACACCGCACCACACCAGGGCGGCAGCAAAAGGGGAGGCATGCGTAGCAGGGAGGAACACAGCAGTATCGAGAGGTATTCAATTCAGTCCACAAGGTTGTTTTTTTTCGGGCATGTACCATGCAGCGCGCGGCGTTGCTGCGAGGCAACCAAAATCACACCGCACACAGCGCACGCACTAGACACTGCCGCAAAAGGCGTCGAAACTCAAGGGTTATTATGGCCAAAAGAGTCCTTGACACGCGCCCAGAAATACCGGTTTCCTATTTTCATAGCATCGGTTGTCAGACGCACTGATGCTTGAGGCCACCCGGCAAGTACCTATTGACTTGGTGCAAATGGTCGAAAAAAGCTCACGATCACCATCTATTTCGTTTAGCGGAAGTTGGTACACGGTATCATAAAATCCGTTGTCACCTGTTTTGTTTTATAGTCACCATCTATTCGTTTGCGAACGAAGTGGTATGTACGCAGTACGATACGTACGCGGTACGGCGGTGTCTTAAACATTTTGTATCCTGTTTCTGTTCTTGTAAAAGTTGGAGGGAGGGGGGGCGGGGGGGCTTGCCTGCCTTGACCCTTTTTTTTCTTTTNAATCCAAACGGTTACTATATTGCTGGACAGAGTGGCATAATAGTATATACGATACATGTTATATATATATATATTGACCCGAAGAAGGCCCTGCAAAAAAAAACATGTATCCCCTATATGTTGTACACAACATATTTGGTCATAATTACTACAGCAGTATGTTACGCCCGTTATAATACTGCAATCCAAACGGTTACTATATTGCTGGACAGAGTGGCATAATAGTATATACGATACATGTTATATATATATATATTGACCCGAAGAAGGCCCTGCAAAAAAAAACATGTATCCCCTATATGTTGTACACAACATATTTGGTCATAATTACTACAGCAGTATGTTACGCCCGTTATAATACTGCAATCCAAACGGTTACTATATTGCTGGACAGAGTGGCATAATAGTATATACGATACATGTTATATATATATATATTGACCCGAAGAAGGCCCTGCAAAAAAAAACATGTATCCCCTATATGTTGTACACAACATATTTGGTCATAATTACTACAGCAGTATGTTACGCCCGTTATAATACTGCAATCCAAACGGTTACTATATTGCTGGACAGAGTGGCATAATAGTATATACGATACATGTTATATATATATATATTGACCCGAAGAAGGCCCTGCAAAAAAAAACATGTATCCCCTATATGTTGTACACAACATATTTGGTCATAATTACTACAGCAGTATGTTACGCCCGTTATAATACTGCAATCCAAACGGTTACTATATTGCTGGACAGAGTGGCATAATAGTATATACGATACATGTTATATATATATATATTGACCCGAAGAAGGCCCTGCAAAAAAAAACATGTATCCCCTATATGTTGTACACAACATATTTGGTCATAATTACTACAGCAGTATGTTACGCCCGTTATAATACTGCAATCCAAACGGTTACTATATTGCTGGACAGAGTGGCATAATAGTATATACGATACATGTTATATATATATATATTGACCCGAAGAAGGCCCTGCAAAAAAAAACATGTATCCCCTATATGTTGTACACAACATATTTGGTCATAATTACTACAGCAGTATGTTACGCCCGTTATAATACTGCAATCCAAACGGTTACTATATTGCTGGACAGAGTGGCATAATAGTATATACGATACATGTTATATATATATATATTGACCCGAAGAAGGCCCTGCAAAAAAAAACATGTATCCCCTATATGTTGTACACAACATATTTGGTCATAATTACTACAGCAGTATGTTACGCCCGTTATAATACTGCAATCCAAACGGTTACTATATTGCTGGACAGAGTGGCATAATAGTATATACGATACATGTTATATATATATATATTGACCCGAAGAAGGCCCTGCAAAAAAAAACATGTATCCCCTATATGTTGTACACAACATATTTGGTCATAATTACTACAGCAGTATGTTACGCCCGTTATAATACTGCAATCCAAACGGTTACTATATTGCTGGACAGAGTGGCATAATAGTATATACGATACATGTTATATATATATATATTGACCCGAAGAAGGCCCTGCAAAAAAAAACATGTATCCCCTATATGTTGTACACAACATATTTGGTCATAATTACTACAGCAGTATGTTACGCCCGTTATAATACTGCAATCCAAACGGTTACTATATTGCTGGACAGAGTGGCATAATAGTATATACGATACATGTTATATATATATATATTGACCCGAAGAAGGCCCTGCAAAAAAAAACATGTATCCCCTATATGTTGTACACAACATATTTGGTCATAATTACTACAGCAGTATGTTACGCCCGTTATAATACTGCAATCCAAACGGTTACTATATTGCTGGACAGAGTGGCATAATAGTATATACGATACATGTTATATATATATATATTGACCCGAAGAAGGCCCTGCAAAAAAAAACATGTATCCCCTATATGTTGTACACAACATATTTGGTCATAATTACTACAGCAGTATGTTACGCCCGTTATAATACTGCAATCCAAACGGTTACTATATTGCTGGACAGAGTGGCATAATAGTATATACGATACATGTTATATATATATATATTGACCCGAAGAAGGCCCTGCAAAAAAAAACATGTATCCCCTATATGTTGTACACAACATATTTGGTCATAATTACTACAGCAGTATGTTACGCCCGTTATAATACTGCAATCCAAACGGTTACTATATTGCTGGACAGAGTGGCATAATAGTATATACGATACATGTTATATATATATATATTGACCCGAAGAAGGCCCTGCAAAAAAAAACATGTATCCCCTATATGTTGTACACAACATATTTGGTCATAATTACTACAGCAGTATGTTACGCCCGTAATAATTCTACAATCCAAACGGTTACTATATTGCTGGTCAGAGTGGCATCATAATATATATACATATATATATATATATACACAACTGGTATACCAGTAGATCACACAAAAAAAGTAAAAACAAGAACGGGGTGCGTAACGCAACGGCTATATAATATGCTCCATGTCAAGCCAACGCAACGTAACACAACTGCAACTGCAACGGCTGTAAGTATGCTCACCTCCACCGAGGCAATGGGCGCCGTCTTGCTCGCGCTCACGAATTCGGCCTTCGCTTGGCGTACCTGCTCTTTCAACCACCTTAAAAACACACACACACACACACACACACACACACACACACACACCACCACAGAGAGGCGGTAGGGGCGAGGGGTTGGGGGTGTACTTCATTTTCATGCATGGCCGTAGTCGTACTCATTTGTTGCTTGCCTTGTAAGTCATTTGACCGTTGACCACGCACCCCTTTCGAGAGAGAGCACCGTTCCTACTCCTAATAGAGACACCTCCAACATTTGGGCGCTCATTACGTTTTTTTCCATAGAATACAAAGTTTGTTTGTGCTCATCCTATCCCCTCCCCGTTTCGCCGCCTGTGGCCACCATCTATCTCCTAAGATAGAGATCGTTTTCTCGCTACTATCTAGTGTACCAAACGTCTCCATGTCACAATCGTCTATTTTCCTCATTTCCTCGTTGTACATATCCCGTTCCTCCTTGTACATTCGCGGGGAGGGGGGGGGGGCAGTTTACTTCATTTTCATGCATGGCCGTAGTCGTATGATCATGGACCCTCGCATCCCTACAATGCCCGGGACGTAGCATGCCGGGTTTTCACCGACCAGGCAGACATTGCTATAGCACCAAGCGCGAAGCGCCGTGGGGTGTTGGGCGAGTCGCATGAAGGGAGGGCTGCGTCCTATTAATAATAAGAACCGCTGCGGACTTGCATGTGGATGACAGCTTCAACGAGTTAATTTAATTTCCGGTGTGGTCACTTTTGGGGGGGGGGGGCAGATCAAAATCGCGCAATAAGCCGCTTTAGATCCATGGCAAGGACGACAAGAGAGAGGCGACAAGAAAGCACACGCCGCCAACGTCCGCCGCGCGATGATAAAAACATGCCCCTCGTCGTATAATCGGGGTATATACGATACACCGTAAAAGAGCCTTGACTTCGCACAGGAGTGGGTGCAATACTTTTTCAGCGCTCGTTTCTGTTTTCTCTCGACAGCGGTAAGAACGGTGCTTAAGTCCCAACATACATATATTAAGAAGGCTAAGGCTCATCTCGACCACCCCCCCCCTCTCCCCTCCCCCCCCCCCCCCCCCCCCCCCCGAAAAGGCCTAATTTGGTATTTTGGAAACCTTTTCCCCGTTTTCCTGGAAAACAGCTCGAGCTCTGAAAAACAATCGCACCCCACCCCTGCACAGGAAGACGCATGCTGTACCACTCTGTTCCGATATATAAGCACCGTTTTCATTGAATAGTAAAGTACAAGATGTGCTTATATTTCGGGACAGAGTGGTATACGATAGAGGTGTAAGGTATACCTTTTTTAGGCTGAAACGTTTTCCTGAACTATCGGGCTCCTTAGGGCCCATATTAACGAGTACAAAATAAATTCAATTTGGAAAAAATAAGATTCAAATAAGCTTTTCATTGGTCAACACACGCACCAGCACCAAAGATTAGGATCTTGGGGTATAATCTTGGGTGGTGGTGCGGGTTCTGACCAATGAAAAGCGGATTTGATTTTTTTTTTTTTCCTAATTGAATTGTTTTTTTCTTCGTTAAAACGGGCCCTTAACCCAACATCGTTGAACTGTCATTCTTGTGTGTTGCAATACTGTTCAGTTGTATATGCTTAAGCCATGGTACCGTTCATCGGGTACGTATATATGTAGCACTTTTAGTTTCCTTCCAAAATCAGTTTTTTTACTTACTATTAGTATAGAGCTCCTCAATAAGTCACCACCCTCAGAAGGCAAAAATATGGTGCCATACCTCTATACCGCCGTAGCATGCGTCCGTCCGGACTCAACGATCTTGACGGTATACAACAACGTAAAAAACGCGCGATGATGATAAAAAATAAGACCCTCGTGTATATTAAGGGCATCGTATCAAGCATGGCAGGTTAAATATTTCGTCATGGCGTCATTTTCGCGCCTCGAAACAGGGAGAGGAGGAAAGCGGACGGCTGCTGCCTGCGCACCGACTCAGAAGAAGCCCCTGAACAACGTTGTTTTTATCAAGCGTCGCGTAAACCGGACAGACAGGAACCGAAGCAGGAAACGGAAAGGCGTCCGAGACATGACAGGGTCGTGCGGGCCTCTACGGTTGGCTCTGTATGGTGCCGAAGTATTTCTTCCGGTCCAGCTTTGTGAACGGGTGCCAGCATCGACGTTGGCACCGGGTGCAACATCGGGGGTGCAAGCAAAAGCCCAGCCGATCTTCCTTCGTGAAAGAGAGCGAAGCCGACCGGTAGAAAAGAGGCCGTTGGGATGGGTCCGTTGAACTCGGAGACCGTTGAAATGAGACCGTTGTAATGAGTTCGTTGTATTTTAATAAGACCGTTGTAAATTAAGGCCGTTGCGATAAGACTGTTGTAGAAAGACCGTTGTAACAAGGCCGTCGTAACAAGGTCGTTGTGATGAGGTCGTTGAAATAAGACCGTTGTGATGAGATCGTTAAAATGAAGACCGTTGAAAAGAGAGGGGGTGCCCCACTCACTTGTTCTTCGGCTCGAGGTCGAGAGCGTGTCGGTAGGTCTCAAGCGCCACACCGCTCTCCCCCATCGCTTGGTGGGCGCACGCCTTTCGGTGATAACCTTTCAGCCAGCTCCCGTCTTTCTGGATGGCCGTCTGATCACGCCACAAATACAAAAGACAGCGACAACAAAACAGAAACAGGACAAAAACAAAGCTCCAAGCGTGAGAAAATATTTGCTGCGTGGCTGTGTTTCTTGACGTGTGAATCACCGCACACGAGGAAACCAGCTGTTCACGAGTCCGGTAAAAACTCGCGGGTCGGATCGGGCCAGGTCGGGTCGGATCGGGTTGGGATGGGTCACCACCCGATCCGACCCGACCCGACCTGTCCCGTGATATTTCGAAAACCTTCCGCCCCGACCCGACTCGTGGTATCTTGAATACCTCTTGGACTATATCATGCAGATTGTGCGGCCTCCCAACCAGGAAACATGAGCTACAGCAGTAGATCATACAGATCAGGAATCTTATCTTGGCCCTTGCAATATCTACTGTACCATAGATCATCAAGTGGTAATCGATCTATAAACTCTTGGCTTGGCTCTCACCTCAGCGTCCGCCAGTGCATCCTCCGCCCGACCGAGGCCCAGCCGCGCCGCCGCCCTGTTGCCGTAAAGGGTGTGGGGTGCTTCGTCCCTGGGGGAGGGCGAAAACAAAACAGAAAAAAGAAAAAAGAAACAAGAAAATGCGCGCACGTGCAGGCAGCATTAGTACAACAGTAGGTGTAGGTGGTGTTGTCTTCACGTTAAGCCGTTCTTTCTACTCAACGACATCAATCAGTACACCCAGAGTGTCCCGTCCTGATTATTTATCCAAAGAGAGACACAAACATTATGTGGTGACAGGCTTGTGAGACAGAAAAACAAACGAGCAAACAAACAAACGAGCAAACAAACAAACAAACAAACAAACAAACAAACAAACAAACAAAACATATATCGCAGTGTGGGTGGGCTCAAAAACAACGCCACGCGCAACATCAGTACATTAGTATCAT
Organism: Saccharina japonica; assembly: GCA_008828725.1. NCBI lineage: Eukaryota > Phaeophyceae > Laminariales > Laminariaceae > Saccharina > Saccharina japonica. The sequence goes on along the minus strand of MEHQ01003840.1, from coordinate 353,906 downwards.
AGTGTGGGCCCCGCTAACAACAAACATCTCCTAGTCCGAGCAAGCCTTAGGACGTCATTATGACCCATTCCGGTTTAAGACAAGTTCGGGTTTTTTAGAGGTCAAAACAAACCTGGACGAACCAACGCCGCTCTTAAATCGTGACCCCCCCCCTCCCTCTGGAAGTGGCCACACCGGAAATTAAATTAACTCAATAAAGCTGTCATCCATATGCAAGAAAGTCTGCCTCACAAGCGGTTCTTACTGGGATGCAGCTCACCCTTTACATGCCACTCGCCCAACAGACACCTCACGTTTCGATTAGCAAAGCTCGGTGCCAGCACTGTCTTGCCTGGTCGGTGAAAACCCGACATGCTCCGTCCCGGCATTGTACGTGCGGATGCGAGGAGGGTCTATGGTCATACGACTACGGCCATGCATGAACATGGAGTACAACCCCCCCCCCCCTACTGTCCCTGCTGGTCTGTATCTGTCTGTCTGTCTGTCTGTCTCTCACCCGAGCATGGCGATGGCCTGGGAGTACAAGCCCTCAGCCTCCTCGTACTTCTTGGCAGCGAAAGCCGCGTTGCCCTTCTCCTGCACGGTTCGAAAAAAATGCACAACCAAGCCCGAAAACAAAACGGTGTGACGGTGTGGTGTGTGTATTGTACATATGTGCATATATATATACTGTACAATGTGAAGAAATAAGAGTGAAACGTCAGCTGTCTTTGAGGTCGAGAATTTCGTCAAAACTCATACGAAGTACATATTATACGTAAATGTAAATGTGAAGTATCACACGCAGCTTGAAAAATATGAGGTTGGAAGAATTTCGCGATCTGACAGCTGCGGTGTCTTGTTATTTTTTACACAGAAATACCCGTACGCGCAGCTGAAAGCGTCCCCCATGGGAGCCAAGGGAATACGACTCGGGGGCGGATTAAATCTCTATACAGCAGTGGTGGTCCCGCTTGAGCGCGGTGGGTGCACTTATCCTCTCAAGAACCGGTCCCACGTTTCTGGGCACAAACTACTTGGAATTAGTGTGGGAAAAGTTTTGCAGTCCTGAAAGGGTTGACTGGGACCCCGCACTCAAATGGGATTATCGGGGGGGAATTAGATTGCAAGCTACCTTGAATAGCGCCGGGGGGCGCACTATATACTAACGTGGATGAGAGCCATTCAGGCACAGTCGTGAGGAAGTGATCGGAGTCATGAAGGCCCCGGGTACGATGCACCTGCTGCACGCCAGCACGATTGAAGAAACCTCGGTTTGTTACATTTTTTTTTAATCCATGCGTTATTCCTGACCAATACAACAGGAACCCCATACGTATGTCCCTGCCGTATTCACAGCGGTTGTCACACACGTACGCATTCGTCCTCTCGCACGGTGCCCCAAATTTATGGTACAACTGCTGCACGACAGCAGTACTGCTGCTGTATACCAGGTACGTGCCAACAGGAGGATTAAGCACATAATTTCTAGGGCTGGGCACTCGCTGACTCAGTCAGTAGCGATGTATACTGTCGTCAAAATCAATAAGTATACTGGATTGCAGCAGTGTATTGTCTCTCCTTTCTCCTCTCTCCTTCCGAAACGCATTCCGTGGGTTTCCGTACTAAAATACGGCGTGTTTCTTGGACGTACATGAGAATAAAAACCAACTGGTGAATATACTGGCCGGGTCAATCAGTAGATTATGATCATACTGTGCCAGTGCCCAGCCCTAATAATTTCTCGACGACACCACCCACCTCACTGCACTACGACAGCTTGCGGGATAAACTCGTCATGCCCTCCTTCACTCTCGAATGTCTGCTTGCCGCGCTGGTTCGGAAGCATAGGCTTTGAGAAACGACATCCTGACCTTCTGCAGAGAGTCTGCGGCTTCGTTATTGATACGACACGACTCCGCACAACTCTCGAGGGAACCGAATTGCGACGAAACTTGCTCGCAAGAAGACGGGCGGTGCAGCGATACCCCCGACCCCCCCCCCCCCAGTCTCAATCATCGCTGTCCTCGCTCTGGGCATGAAACTCGTTACCCTTCCCGACGATCGAGCCGATTGATGTTCCCCGTCATCGCGTCCCGGTCATAACGTCGGACATAACCTTAACTAAGTCTTCCTCGTCCTCTACTGTTGCGCACGCTCTAGCCGCGTTCAATGCGACCTCGTCTGCGGGCTTTCCCGGGGAAGATGTCGAGGTCCGCCAAACACGTCGCTCAACTCGGGGGTCATTCAGCACCGGGCCCTTGCGCTGCTGCCTCATGCACACCGAAGCTTAAGGGCGTTGAGCGCTTTTGACAGCGCGAAAAACACCCCCCAGCATCCTTGGAGCCGCGTGGAAACACCCTTCGCCGACTCTCTGCGGCGACGCTACGAGCCTGCGGAGGCGAGAAGGTCCGTCCAGCTTTTTAGTGCGGTTGCCGCACTAAAGTGGTACCGCACTAAGGCGGGACCGGTCCCGCATAAGTGCGGCAGCCGCACTCAAGTGGCATGAAGTGGTGACAAGAGATTTTCACCAGCGCTTAAGTGGGACCCCCGCACTCAAAGGGACCGCACTTAAAAAGGAACGGCACTTAAAAGGGACCACACTTAAAAGGGACCGCACTTAAAAGGACCGGACCACCACTGCTGCACCAGGCTGAAGCACAAGCAGTCCGAGTCCCAGAGGGGCAGGGGTGTGGCTCGGACGCCTGAGCGGTCTTCTCTGTTTTTCTTGGTGTGAAGCTTGCAACAAAGTTAGACTGGCTGAGTGGTGAGATAGGCACTCCTCAGAACACCGCCTCTGTAGGGCGCGCCCTATGTGCAGGAGCATCCTGCAAAGAGTTTTGTGCAGGCTGTGTGTGGTCAATTTCTACCTCGCCCGTCGACCCGCACCGAGCCAACCCTAGACATACCCCTAACCCTAACCCTAACCCCAACCCTTCGGGGGGCACGAGGTCGGCAGGGGCAGCCACGCGGCTCCGCCGCGTGTTTTGATGGCGTTTTTCCAAAAAAAAACATGCGGCCCAAAAGGCCAGCCTCACCCAATACAACCGGCATCCTGCACAAAACGTTTTGCAGGATGCTCCTGCACACAGGGCGTGTCCCTCTTTAGTGGAACGGGGGCTGTTACGTTTCTGGGATCGTTCCTTGTTCCGGTTCTGATGACACGTATGACACCAGGTACGTATATACGCAGCCCGGACTTTTGGGATTCACGGAATTATGACACATGTATCGTATTCATAGATAGTCCCATCTCCAACGCAAAGAGTTGTTCCACACGCCCTCGGCGTGGTTAAATTCTGACCATACCACAAAGAAGTATAGAGTTGCCGCGCTTACTCCTCGTGCTCGCGGACGCTTTGCATACGTATATATGTTTACGTGCGGTTGTGGTCGGTGGCGGGTGCATGGGGGCGCGCGCCTGTGGTTCAGCTACCAAGGAAACATTCAGATTTTGCATCGGGATTCGATCCCTCCGCCTTCCGCGCTGAGAAAGATGGACGGTGATGATGGTGATGGTAAATATGTATTTGGGCGGTGATTTAGTGGCAAGGTTGGAGGTTGCGGGTTACCGGCGGGGGGGGGGTGGTCTGAATCGGATGAAAAGCACCAGCTGTCCGCTCTAGACTCTACGTACGTACCAGGTACATATTACCGGTATACCTATTGTACGTATACGTAACACAAGGCCTAATCCACCTTTAACTAAAGGCACAACGCACAACACTACAATCTCAAAACCTTTGCGTATGCATTGTACGAGTTACGAGTATCGAAACATCGAGAAGTTTGCATGATCTGTGATACCCGTACGACCAGTTTGCACGTTTACACGGAGTGTGCTTGCGACGGCAACCGAGAGCACAGGCAGTGCAGTCTGGCGAGTCTTTTGCGCCTTTTACGCCTGCTGTCATAGGTGGGAAAACTTATCATCGTCAGTACGTAAAGGATTAATACCGTTCTTCCCGCAAGCAGTTATCACCTCCACCACTCCTGGATAATTTTTCGTCGCCGACGCACGGCTTGCGCTCTCAACACTCGACGCGGTATGCCGATTTCCAGTGCAATGCACAAAGGCATTCGGCAGCAGGAGCAGCACGCAGGGAGAGGCCCTTTCTCCCAAAAGAAGATGTCGGCGAGGTTGTGGCATTCGAACTGGGCATTCATTTTACGTACGTAAAGATTCCTTCTTGGAAGTTGGAAACATGACCTACTGCTGTGCTCACCTTGAGAGCAACTGCCGAATCATTGGACGACATTATGGTCTACCCTGACAGACCTCTCCCTAGCAGTCCGGGTTGTCTCTGGCAATGCGGGGAGGGCGCTCCTGTGCTTCTACTGCTGGCTTGCACGCAGGGCTGGTGTGTTTCGTTAAACGGCCCAGGCTCCCCTCTAACAGAAAGCCTCAAAAACACTATGAAACCTGGCATATTTCAGTTTTCTGGAACCTCTCTCCCAAAAGTAACGCGAGCAAAGCTACACCATGCTGTCTAGGTGAGGCCCCTCGACGCGCTGTGCACTGCGTATACCCTGGTGGGAAGTGTTCCCCTGATATAGATATAAGTTAATGCAAACAGCAGGCGCGCTATGCAGCATTTTATCCCTACATACAGAGAGGTGAAAAATTGTTGAATGTTGAACCCCAGCTCTTGTCCCTCTGTGCTGCGCAGAATCGCCTGCAACGCCGCACGCCGCGCTCCTGCTGGGCGCCTGCTAGCAACGTCCGCCGCTGTGCGGGCACCCGCAGTCCTTCCTGACCTGACATACGACTATGGAGAGCTGGAACCGGCCATCAGCGGCGAGATCATGAAGATTCACCACACCAAACACCACCAGGCGAGTCTCTAGAAACTAACAAGCGCGACGCGTATATACGCCGAAGCAACAGCAGTAATCGTAGACGCTCCACTTGCTGTGACGCATGTTGGTTTTGTGCAAAATACGCGAGACTTTTCTGCGAGGAACTCTCGCAGTAAGGAATCTACACGTAGCCTGGTTCTCTCGTGTGTATGCGTGCTCACGGATGAGTGCGTGGGTGGATGGTCCACCACTTGCTGCATCGACTTTTTGCGCGGGTGTATGCACATATGCATATATGTGCACGTACTGCTGCTGCTGTCCTGGGGATAAGCATTGCGACTGGCGTTGATGCACCAGCACGACGGTATTCGTACATTCAACTTCTTTACAACATTCAATATTGACGCGCAACACACCCGTGTGCGCCGGCTCTATTTACCACCGTTTGGTATACTGCTGTATACTGGTACCATCTGTCCCGAAATATAAGGATTTTTTTGTTTATTAACATTGAACAAAAACAGTGCTTATATTTCGGGACAGAACGGTACCTTGGTTTACACTAGAACCTCTGGCTCCCCAAGTCGAGGTTGTGTACGTATGACACGTTGTGCCGTCGCGATGTCGCGATCCGGGAACCCTGCTGTGTCTCCCACAGCGCGAAGGTTCTCCTTGCGACATGCATTTGACCTCCCCTTGTACCAGGTACAGCAGTAGGTGAAAGTTGGAAGCATTGCGCACCTCGGACAACTCAGCGATTTCCACTTTTTTTTCAGGGTCTAAATATTTCCGGGCAGATAGATGCCTGACCTGTATGATCTGAATGATCTGTATGATCTGTATGATCAGTAACTCATGTTGCAGAGTGGGAGCCGTAAATATGATCTGCAGGATCCACTACTGCTGTAGGACATGATGTTTCCCGAGTTTGATCTGTACTGTACAGATCCCGTACAACATCTCATAACAGCAGGCTAGGATCTAGATGATCTGGATGATCTATCTGTAGACAGGTCATGATATGTCCCACGTGTGAAAGCATGGTGCCCCCCTCCCACAGCAGTACAATAGCCGTAGCAGTGAAGCGTAAGGGGTTTGCGTGCAAAAGGCGTTTGCAGCCTCCCTTGTCGATGAAAGCATGCCCCCCCCCCCCGGCATGTTTCCTCTTCGTACCTGTGGTACCAGTCTGGCAGGTAATAAAATAATCACTGTACGAGTACGTGAGGAATCTGATAAGTCAACCGAAAAAGTAGCGTCCCCCCCCCGGTAGCTGTTTTGCTGTGTGCGTTGTCTTCACATTAAACTCGTTATTTCTACCCAACTACATCAGTACACCCAGTGTCTGTCCTGATTCCTAATCCTAGAGAGATAGAAATTGTTCTTTGCATTTTGAACAAACGAAACGTGGTACTACTCTGAACCGAAATATAAGCAACATTTCGACTAAGTGTTAATATAAAAACGTGGCTTATATTCCCGGTCAGAGTGGTACGATCATATTGCATACACGGGTGGCTATATAAAACTCTCGTGGTCATGTGATCGGTGTCGTTGGTGGTCCGTGTGGTGTCCGCCGTTTCTTGCTCCCTCTCCGTCAACCCTCGCCTTGCGCGGCTATATACCGGTATATACCGGTAATGCTGTTAACCCTTTTAAGTACTCCAGTGCGCATAACCATATATTTGACTCTAATTCCAAGTAATTTGTCCTTAAACGGGAGTGAGTGCCGTGCTAAACGGGTTATAACCCTTTGAAGTACTCCGGTGCGCATAACCATATATTTGACTATAATTCCAAGTAATTTATCCCCTTAAACGGGAGTGAGTGCCATGCTAAACGGGTTATAAGTATTTTCTCCGTTGACCTAACCGAACCGCGTTTTTTTTAATTGGTTTGATACGTAGGCGTACATCAACAACCTTAACGCGGCGATGGAGAAGCTCGCGGACGCCGAGGCGAAGGGCGACGTGACCGCCATCGTGCAGCTGCAGGCGGCCATCAAGTTCAACGGCGGCGGTCACCTGAACCACTCCATCTTCTGGAAGGCGAGACAGCGAACACCTTTTTGATGATAATATATTACATGCACAAGGTTCCCCTCCGGGATTGTGGTTGGCTTCGAATCCCGGGGGGGGGGGGGGGTCGCGAAAGCTGAAAAGGGAGGACACAGCAGTCGTTCTGTTCCTCGTAGTAGTAGTAGTAGTAGTAGTAGTAGTAGTAGTAGTAGTAGTAGTGTAATAGTATGTGTGTGCTGTCTTCACATCAAACCCGTTATTTCCACCCAACCACACCAGTACACCCAGTGTCTGTCCTGATTCCTAATCCTACCAGGTAGCACGTAGCCACGGGGCAAGAACCAAGAACATAAGCAAAGCTCTTGAAAGCTAAAAAAAAAATTAGCCGCCGGGCAAGTATTCGGGGCAAGCGAGTAACACCGACCAGCCCAAACGAGCGTTTATAGTTGGTTATATTAAATTGACGTGTAAGATTGAACGTAGGAGGTCTAGGGGCTGGTGGAAACGGCATTGCATATTTTAGCGTACGTGGAAGGCGTGTTTCTGGTCAGGGGATACTCGTACGTCGTATACGAGTAGGAGAGAGAGTGAGTCTGGTTGCGGTTGAACTCTCGTTCAGGAGGGACACCACAAAAGGACACGGCGGGTAATAGACAAGCAAAGCATATACGGCAGAGAGGGAAACAGAAGTTGGTCGAGTAAAATGTAACCGCTCGTTATGGTTCCGAGGGACCTTAAGTTTTACGGGGGGGCATAGTAAATACTAGTAAATAGCACCTACGGTACACACAAAAACCTATAGACTTACCCATTTTTTACTAACAATATTTGGTCCTATTTACTTTTACGGGGTGGGCATATGTAGTAAGAAGGGTAATCAGAACCCGCGATGGACCTAAGGGCCCGAATTAACGAGTATAAAATAAATTCAATTTGGAAAAAATAAAATTCAAATTCGCTTTTCATTGGTCAACACACGCACCAGCACCAAATATTATGCCCCAAGATCCTAATCTTTGGTGCTGGTGCGTGTGTTGACCAATGAAAAGCGGATTTGAATTTTTTTTTTCCAAATTGATTTGTTTTTCTTCTTCGTTAAAACGGGCCCTAAAAACCATGTACATGTACGCCGTATTAGGATGCTCAAGTACGACGAGTAATACAGTATTGAGAGCAGAACTGGGAATGTACCCACTTGAGACGAATAGAGACGTGCGTAAGTTGAAATGGCAATATAAAGTAAAGAACATGCCAAATGAGAGGTTGCTAGCCATAGCTGATAAAGCTGTATGGGAGAAAGTTACCAAAGGGCGAGCTGGAATACGGTGGGATAGAGTAGTCGAGAAAGTATGGGAGGTTAAAGGAAACCAAAAAGAGGTGCTGGCCATTGAGAAATTTAGCGGGTACAAGACAGAAGTAAAAGAAAGGATAGAAAGAAGGGAAAGGCTAGCGTTAAGAAAGAAGGTGGAAGGGAAAGAACAATTAGAGATATACGGGGGGTTGAGAGAAGGAATAGGAATGAAAAGGTATCTGCACGGCCCGATGGACTTCGCGAAAAAGCTGAAATTGCGATTTTGTGTAGGGGACCTGGACCTGCCAGAAAGAAGAAGGAGGTACACCAGTAGCCGGGAGGAGGAGGAAGTAGATGCACAAATGTGCCCATGTGGCAAAGCCATAGAGAGTACAATTCACATAGTGGGAGAATGTGAAAGGTACAAGGAGGAAAGGGATGTGTTAGAGGAGATGATAAAAATAGACGAGTGTGACACGCAGCAGTTTGGTACACTACATAGTAGCGAGAAAACGATCGCTATCTTAGGAGATAGATGGTGGCCGCAGGCGGCGAAACAGGAAGGGGATAAGATTAGCAAAAGGTTTCTTTGTAATATATGGAAACAACGTAATGAGCGCCCAAGTGTTGGAGGTGTCTCTATTAGGAGGAGGAACGGTGCTCCGTCTCGCCAGGGATGCGTGGTCAATGTTCACATGACTAAGGCAAGCAACAAATGAGTACGCCCCCCCCCCCCCCCCCCCTGTGTTACACGCCTTATTGGTGAAACCCCCAAAGCTGTGAGATCGAATAAATATTCATATATGTACGTATATAGCGAAACAGAAAAACGCCACCAGATCTACAGCAGTACATATAGAAGATGCTTGTACATGAGCAAAATAAACTTACGAATACTTAAGAGATGATGAAAAAACAAAACGCCGTGTACTGACTGTACAAAACCGCTGTGTTCGTCCGTCTGTTTTCGGCATCCGTCCGTCCGTCCGTCCGTCCCTAACCTTGCCGGTGTCCAGAACCTTGCGCCCGAGAGCCAGGGCGGCGGGAAGATGGTCACCGGTACCCTAGCCGACATGATCGAGTCGCAGTACCACTCCATGGGGTCGCTCACGGAGAAGCTGAGCGCGGCGTCGGTGGGCGTGCAGGGGTCCGGGTGGGGGTGGCTCGGCTACGACAAGGTCAACAAGCGGTTAGCGATCGCCACCTGCGCCAACCAGGTGTGTATGGGTGTGGGTGTGTGTGGGTACCGTATATTGTAATTTTCAAGATCATAAGATTTTATCACACACCCTCGGACAGGGTTTCGAAGCGGCTTTGCTCGACAATTGGGGAAGGTGCGAACGCTGAGCGATGTGTCTATGGAAAGATCTTGTCAAGATCCTAATGAAAGATGTTCGTCGAGATTCTGTGGAAATTTGTCGTCGAGATCCTATGGAAACATCTCGTCGAGATCCCCTATGGAAAGCTCTCGTCGAAATCCTATAGAAATATCTCGTCGAGATCCCATGGAAAGGTCTCGTCGATATTTGTCTCCAAAAAATCCAGCATCCTGATTTTGTGTGCCTCCCCTTGCTTTGGAGAACCTCCGCTCGGAAATCCGTTCCGAGGGGTGTGTCACCTTATTATCTCAGTTACAAAATACGGTATGTTGATTGGGAAAGAAGCACAGCATCAGCCGTCGACGTACGTTAAGTCAACTAACGGAGGGTTTCTTTCTGGATCGCGGCCCGCGGTAAAAACGCCACCAGATTTTAAAGCAACCCCCCGGGACATAATCCAGAAGGTCAAGGTGTGCACATGTTATGATACATCTTATGAATAGGGAAAAAAACGCGGCATGAGTCCTCATGTTTTTTGGTTCGTTTTTTTTTGTGTGTTCTCTTATGAACAGGAAACATTTTCGGCATCAACCAGTCCCGCATGTTTGCTGCTCGTTAGTAGGTGTCCCGTGGCCTTGGACCCCCAAAAATCACCTTCGTGAAAATTACATATCTGCGTGCGCCTTGTCATGTGCTGTTAGGAACAGTAAGAATTTTTCGAAAAGTCGTTAGGGAACCTGAGAAAATCCATATTTTCTTAATTGTCATTTGCACACTAAAATCGAGTTAATTTTTTTGTAGTTCAAGTCTTGGCTGCATATGTTAATCTTGGTCCAGATTGTTTCATTCTCGGCACTTTGTTGGAATCACCTCCAGCGACGAACATGTCAAGTCAGTCGACACGAAACGATTTTTGGCGAGAGAGGTGCCCGCGCGAGAGCTAAGTTTTTGCTGCTTCGTTGCGTGGTCCTGCTCCAGGGGGGAGGCGTGATTTTCCGTTCTTCAATAACACTTGGGGTTCGGATTTCTGTGAGAGATGTATATACCACGAATCCAAACGTAAAAAACGGCCTTTAGAAAACCGTATTGTATGTACATCATATACACCAGCAGGAGTGATGCCGCAAAATGTTCAAATGTGCCTTACATTTAGCATCAGACTAATATCATTTCCTCCGGTAACATTCCGTCGTCGCATTAATTCGTATATCGTTTGGGATCAATGAGGCCTCTCTGCTGCGATCAACCGGAGACTCTCACCCAGGGCTACTACCCCCGCGTTGATTCGCCGGTAATCAACGCGGCACCTCGTCGCAGAGAGTAGTTACCCTGGTAAAATAAACACTGCAAAACTGACGTCATTGTCGGCTTGTTTTGGAGCAGGAGGGCAGAGCACCGGGGGTGTTTTCTGTGTTCCGGATCTCCCCGGATTGTTTTGGTATTTTTTTTTGGTATAAAAAGTTACCAGGTATCTATTACGGGAAGGAAAATACAGTAGTAAATAGAATCTACGGTACACACAAAAACCTACTGTATATATAATGTTGACCTGTTTTGTACTGACAGTATTTGGTCCTTTTTACTCTGGCCCCTCCGTAGCAGACCATCTACAGTAGATCTTAAACCTGCCGTAATGAAATGTTGTTGCAGGACATTTGTAGTACCGATCTACTACCGTAGCTCAGAAAACTTGTACCTGGTACTATTTACGGGGGACCATAGTAAATAGGACCTTCCGTATACACTAGAAACTATATATTTGCATATTTTTACTACCAATATTTGGTCCTATTTACTATGGCCCCCCGCAATAATGAGTGTCGATATCACCCTTATCGGCTAGACCGCTGCCCCCCCACCCTTCCTCCCCCCCCACGCCTTTTCCGCGTGTACCGATGCAGGACCCCCTCGAAGCCACGACCGGGCTGGTACCTTTGCTGGGCATCGACGTGTGGGAGCACGCGTACTACCTCCAGTACAAGAACGTCAGACCGGACTACGTCAAGGGCATCTTCAAGGTCGTCAACTGGGCGGACGTGCAGGAGAGGCTCACCGCCGCGACCGCTTAGCTTTAAACAAAAAACAAAAAAAAACGACCTCGCAACAGACCAGGCGTTGTCGTAAATACATCGGTTGCTGAAGCCGCTCTCTGTCGGCGTGGTGCCGGTGTCATGGGTGGGCTGCTTAGGTTACTTCGCGCGGCTGTGTCGTAATGTAGTGTAGCTGGAGCTGCGTGCTGGCATGGTACCGGTAGTCGGCCGCTTAGCCACCTCTAATCGCGCAGACAGGCGTGTGGTCGTATATAGTAGCTGAATTCGCACGATGCTGGGCGTAGTTCCGGTGGAGTGCCGCGTGAGGCTGAATCGCACAGGCGTGTGTCGTGGTAGGTTACAATAGCTACAGTCGTAATATCAGGCATATGCCGGTAGTACCGGTATAGGTACATCGCGCACCACAGCCGCGATTGCCATCGCACTGCTGTAGCCATCGTCAGCATCAGCTTCTCGAGCGGAGTGAACGGAGGGAGGGGAGGAGGGGGGGGCGTACTCATTGTCATGCATGGTCGTAGTCGTATGACCATAGACCCTCGCATCCCTACAATGCCGGGGCGGACCTCGTCGGGTTTTCACCGACCGGGCAGACGTTGAATCGCGAAGCGCCGTGAGGTTTGATTGGCGTGTCGCAAGAAGGGTGAGCTGCATCCTCTACTAAGGACCGCTTGTGAAGCAGACTTTCTTGCATATGGATGACAGGGTCGAGTTAATTGATTTGTTTTCTGATGTGGCCACTTCTCCAGAGATAGCAATGGGTATACAATGTAACTAACTGCCTCGTGGGTGCCTTACCATATAGTATACCGGTACACGCTGCGTGATACGATCACTCCCCTTGTGCGGAGTTGAGGTTCTCCACCCCGCACAAACGGTCTTGCTCGACCGCCAACTATGGTGACCGCCCAAAAAAAAAAACGGTATCCCGGTTGTCTAGCCTGCGCGCAGTGATTGGCGTGGGGAGATTTTGGGGGGAGGCCGTTCAACCCGCTGCTGGCGGTTAACCCCCCCCCCCCCCCCCCCCCCCCCCAAAAAAAAAAAAAAG
>MEHQ01003840.1:309105-341370 GCA_008828725.1 Saccharina japonica | reverse complement strand
CCCCCCCCGTAAATGTTTATTTCTATGCACAAACACAGCAGTGGTTGACAGACAGATAGATGCTTATTCGGTGAGCGCCCGGTGGTACTCCTCCTCTTACAACCCCTCTACAACTGCTGTTGCCCACGATTTGCTGGGGATAAAATACTTGGAATTAGTCGTACGGTAATTTTTTTAGTTAGTTCTGTGTACGGCTCTCTTAGTGCCGGGGACTGGAAAGAGTTGGATGCTGTATTGCGAGGGGTTAGGATCAAGGATAGGCGGTCCAATGAGATTGCAACGTACATTACCAGTGCACAATTTTGCGGAGACGCAAAAAAAACCGCCTGAACGGTATGGAGGCGGGAGCACGGGGTTTCCTTGCTCTTTCTTGGGCGTTACTTTTTTGTGAAGGGGTAAAAGTCAGTACAGTTCGTGCCATAGTATAGTAACGCAACTTTCATTCAATGGGTTGTTTTTATTCGACTTAGGTCCGGCGCTTTTGATTAGACGGGACGTTCGTTTGACACCCCTATCGTACCCTGCTTGTGACAGCAGTGTCATTTTTTCTTTCTTTTCTGTTTGCAGTGTTTTTTGTTGTGATTCTCATTCGTCAGTTTACATACGACTACGTAGGTTTTAGGTTTACATTTCATACCAAGCGAAACCCCGTGCGTTGGGACCACAGAAAAAGCGACACAATTGGAACCAAAAATGATTTCCCTACTACTACAGCAGTAGTAGATCGAAAGAGATTGATTTGTTGCCGCACCTGTTCAAACCAACGCCAATTAACAAAACAAAAACGCAATAGATCGAAAGATCGCAAAAAGCACTCGCCCTCAAGAACAGCACGACGTGGGTGGGTTTTGTGTATGTAGAGCGTTGGATCGCGCGAGGGCAAGCAAGACCTGTCGTCTTCTCTCTCGCCTAAATACAGCAGGAAACAGGCCGCGCTTGGTGCCCGCTTCTAACCTAAAGCGCAGGGCGCAAGCGCATTCACCTCACCCATGGAGATGCCGTTTGTCAAATGGACAAGTTCTTGACTTCGAAGCAAAAACAGAAAAGCTTGAATTACCCAGTCATTCAACCCCTTCCTGCTGCGAAAAAAAAACTCACGCTAATACCAAGTAAGTGTGTCCCCTCAAAACCGTGGGTGCCGTGCTAAAGGCGTTGACGGGCCACGTTGTGTTCTTACGCTGTCCCACGGAGGGCCTTCGGCATGCCGGATCATCAGTCAAGAGATTTTCGGGGAAACTCGTCACGCTACGATTATACCAGGCGTTTTTCGAGAATGCGCCTGGAAATTTTCCATCAACTCCCACCAACAGAAAAAAGCCTCCTCGCAGTCTGCTACGTGCCAGGTGGTACGAGTTTACGGCTACCCCGGAGTGCTGGCTCAGCCAAAACTTGACTTTCGCTTCGGTCCCGAACAGGTAGCGTCGGTTTCTTGCACGCCCTTGAATCTCTCGCACAACTTACGCTTATATCACGGGGAACTATCCAACGGTAATTAATCACCAAAAATCCAACGGAAATTCACCACAACTACAGTAGTATCCAACACGGCAGTTAATCACGGACCACCCAACGGTAATTAATCACGAAAAATCCAACGGCACTGTAACGTGGGGCAGCGCCTAACGATCGTTTTTTTGTTTACTGTAATCCCACATCGATAGATGGATGGACAGCGATCCGCGTTGCGCCTCGATGCCCCCCCCCCCCGTAAAAACCCAACTTGCTCCGTCCCGACATTGTAGGAGGGATGCGGGAGTCTATTATGATGGCCATACGACTACGCTCATGCAAGACATGAATACCCCCCCCCCCCCCCCCATTAAGTCAGGCCTATTGAACTCACGAAACAAACGCCTTGCCATTGACCGACCACACGACCAAAGAGACGGAGCACCAAGCGGTACGTAGATATCTTGACATCTTGAAGGATAGAAGCCGGTACAAAGTGTAGGGGGATCGTTGGCCAAGTTTTCGGCAGCGAAGGTCTACTCGGGAGCATTAGTGGGGTAGCTACCTATGGTGAAACGTACATACGATGGAGGAAGCGACGTACGGGGCATCCCGATGTGTGAGTAAGACTTTGTGTTATGCAAGCCGTCCTTGAACCTTGCACGGTAAAATGACCTCCCTGGAGGAAAGTAACCAGTACAGCAGCGGGGCAAGAAGATAGAAGATACGGTCGTGGGACGCCAGGATGGTTACCATGCAGATCGCCTGACACAAACGTGGGGTACTTGTGTTAAGGGTGTTGAACTTGGCTCCAGGCTATGAGCCCGTGTTGGAGACACTATTTAGTGTGGTGCGCCGGCAAAAGAACTGAAATACACCAGACCCTCAACGAGTACTAGGATTGGGAAGTCCCAGTAACTTGAACATTTCCCACTACAAATATAAACAAAAACAAGCTGGAGATAGTCTCGGAAGAGATTGGGAGAAAAACTGTGAGGCAGAGTGGGTGGAGTAAGAAATATTGGAAGGGTAAAATACTAGTGTTGCTGGTATTCGGAGTTCCTAGCGGCATGGTGAGAATAGAGTTCAAGAGGAGGTGCGACGAAGTAGGACTATACTGCTTTGCATTAGGACAAGTAGAAAGGGAGGGAGAGCATTTTCGAGTCACGCTTAAACCGAAAGCGAGCATGGAGTGGCAGAGGTTAGAGACAGAAAAAGTGTCGGCATGGGTTAGTTAGAAGACTAGGATGGAGGGTATGTATAGCTAATGGGATAGAAAATCTAAGACGTAGTCCTAGGGTGAAGGGAGGTAAGGGGAGGCAGGACACAGTAAGTGGCCCAAAGGGAATGGGAGAGAAACACAGTGGCGTAGAGCAAGAAGACAAAACCGGAAACGGAAACAGTAAGAAAGCTCAAAGAAAGAACACAGAAGTAGCAACGAACGAGAAAAAACGAAAGACAAGAGTCGAGCGAACAGTGAAACGAAGAAGAAGCTGAGAATAGGGTCATGGAACGTATGTGGATTCGCCACGGAAGAGCGCAAGAGGATAGAAATAGCCGAACAAGTAAGCGAGCGCGACCTAGACATAGTGAGAATTCAAGAGTCGTGGGAAAAGGAGGGGGGGGGAATAGGATGCACAATTGGAGAGTACGAATGGATAGGGGAAAAGAGGAAGGGGCAGAACAAGAAGAATAGGCGGGCGGGGGGAGTAGGGTTCCTAGTCAAAGAACACCTGTGTGACATAATAGAAATGATAAAAGACACGAAATTCGACGAAAGCATCTGGATAAAGATACCAGGGGAGAGGGGAGCGAAATATTATTTCTTAGGAAACATCTATATGCCCCCAGAGTCGAAGAGTACGGTAAAAGATATACAGAAGAAAATCGGAGAAATAGCAGTAGATGTACAAAAATATAAAAATACAAGGAGAAGTAGTACTAGTCGGAGATTTTAACTCAAGAATTGGGAAGGCAAGCAACCCGAACGAGAACATTGGACAGTGTGGGGAAGTAACAAATCATAAGAACGGGGAAGAGATGCTGAAGTTCCTTAAGAACAATGAGATGAAGACTCTGAACGGTAGAGTAAAAAAGCCAGAGCCAGAATGGACTAGACAGCCCCCCCCCCACCCCCACCCCCCAGAAGGGACCAACCCCGACCCCACACAGCAGCATACAAAAGGGAGAAAGCTCCGTTCTTGACTTTATAGTGGTAGAAAACGGAAGTAGTAAGGAAACTGAAGTACATGTATGCGCGGCGGACGTAGGAACTACGGATCACTGCCTAATATGGACAGACAGCCAGCAGACGAGAGTTATAAAAAATAGACGCGGTAGGAAATTGTACAGATGGCGAATAGATAAACTAGAAGTAAAGGAAAAACGGGAAGAGTTCCAAGAAGAGATGACTAAAAATGCAGAGCATTTTTTCGATCTGCTGGAAAGCATAGGTACGACAAATAACAATATAGAGAGAGATAGTGCAGGAGCGAGGATAATAGAAGGATGGGAGAAATTGGTCAAGACCACAGCAAGTAAAGTAATAGGAAAGAAGTTGATAATATGCAATAGAGCAGTAAAATGGTGGGATGACGAAGTAAAAGAGGCTATAGGAGTAAGGAGAAAGGCACACGCAAGATACGCATCGAGCAAAACTACGTCAGGATGGGAGGAGTATGGTATTGCTAGAAATAAAGTAAAAAAGGTGGTTGAGAAGAAGAAGAAAGGGGTATGGAAAGACGTAGTTACTAAAACGAATGAAGACTTTGATGGCGGGATGAAGCAGATGTGGGTAGGGATAAAAGGGATACTAGGCAAGCAAGCAGGAGAGGCAGATACGGGGATAGCTACATTAAGAGCACAGAACGGTAAAATGGTTAGTAGTTCGAAGGGGAAAAGGGAAGTACTTGTAGAGCATTACCGCAAGCTAGGGACGCCCACAACCAACGAAACGTTCGACAAAGAATTTGAGAAAGATATCAACGCGTGGGCGGAGGCGAACGTAGATGCATCAGAAAGGGAAGACAGTGGTTCAGAAGGGTTACAGGGAGAGTTCACAAGAGAAGAAGTTAAGAAGTGTGTAGCTAAACTTAAGAATAGAAAGGCAGCAGGGGCAGACCAAATAGTTAATGAATTTATGAAGTACGGGGGAGAAGGAATGCTTACCATGATGGTTAAGTTGTATAACTGGATATGGAAAAACGAGTACGCACCTAAGAGATGGAGAGAAGGAGTAGTAGTAAACTTGTTTAAGAAAGGAGACAAGGCTGACCCGGGTAACTATAGGGGAATAACGCTACTAAGCACTGTAGGTAAAACGTTCTGTAAGATTTTGAACGATAGAATGGGAACAATGATGGAGAAGGAAGAAAAGATTAGCGAAGGGCAAGCAGGATTTAGGCCAAACCGTAGCTGCGTCGATCATGTGTACACATTAGGTAAGATAATCCAAGGCAGGAAAGACGCGGGGCTAACAACGTACTGTTTCTTTTTAGATGTACAGAAGGCCTACGATACAGTATGGAGAAATGGGCTGTGGAAAAAGTTGTGGGAAATGGGGATAAGAGGAAAGATGTGGAGAATGATGAAGAAGATGACGGAATGTGCGAGAAGTGCTGTGATGTTGGACGGGGAAATATCGAAGTACGTTGATATCCTACAGGGAGTTGCCCAGGGATGTACGCTATCACCTAACCTATTCAAGGTATACATTAATGACATGATAGTAGCAGTAGAAGCAGCATCGCAGGGAGTCACGGTGGGGGAAGATACGGTGTCGGGATTGATGTTTGCTGATGATTTCGTTTGCATATCAGAAACACCCGAAGGACTGTAGAAACAAATAGAGAAGGCAATCGAGTACACCAGGAAGTGGAGAGTGACGGCGAACGTAAAAAAGTGCGCAGTAGTTGTATGTAACGAAGATAAGGAGAGTCCGGTAACTTGTAAGTGGAAGTGGGGAGAAGATGAATTACCGATCGTAGACCAGTATACGTAGCTTGGCGTAGAAATCTCAAAAGATTGCTCTTGGGATGCACACATAAATAAATAATAGGCAAGGGTAAGGCACACGTAGGCAAGATGGAAGCAGTCCTAACAGACTCGCACCTTGACACTAGAATTAAGAGATGTATACTGATGAATGTGATTGTACCAAAGCTAGAATATGCAGGAGAAGTATGGGAAGGGAACGCGAAGCTCGTAAAACAGCTGGAAACAGTACAGATGACAGCAGCTAAAAAAGTACTAGGATGCTCAAGTACGACGAGTAATACAGTATTGAGAGCAGAACTGGGAATGTACCCACTTAAGACAAATAGAGACGTGCGTAAGTTGAAATGGCAATATAAAGTAAAGAACATGCCAAATAAGAGGTTGCCAGCCATAGCCGATAAAGCTGTATGGGAGAAAGTAACCAAAGGGCGAGCTGGAATATGGTGGGATAGCGTAGTCGAGAAAGTATGGAAGGAAATAGGAAACCAAAAAGAGACGCTGGCCATAGAGAAATTTAGCGGATACAAGACAGAAGTGAAAGAAAGGATAGAAAGAAGGGAAAGGCTAGCACTGAGAAAGAAGGTGGAAGGGGAAGAACACTTAGAGATGTACGGGGGGTTGAGAGAAGGAATAGGAATGAAAAGGTATCTGCACGGCCCAATGGACTTCGCGAAAAAGCTGAAACTGCGATTTCGTGTAGGGGACCTGGACCTGCCAGAAAGAAGAGGAGGTATACCAGTAGCCGGGAGGAGGAGGAAGTAGAGGCACAGATGTGCCCATGTGGCAAAGCCATAGAGAGTAGAGTTCACATAGTGGGAGAATGTGAAAGGTACAAGGAGGAAAGGGATGTGCTAGAGGAGGAGATGGGGAAAATAGACGAGTGTGACATGGAGCAGTTTGGTACACTAAATAGTAGCGAGAAAACGATCGCTATCTTAGGAGATAGATGGTGGCCACAGGCGGCGAAGCAGGAAGGGGATAAGATTAGCAAAAGGTTTCTCTGTAATATATGGAAACAACGTAATGAGCGCCCAAATGTTGGAGGTGTCTCTATTAGGAGTAGGAACGGTGCTCCGTCTCGAAAGGGATGCGTGGTCAATGGTCAAATGACTAAGGCAAGCAACAAATGAGTACGCCCCCCCCCCCCCCCCCCAAAGCAATGTCTGCCTGGTCGGTGAAAACCCGACATGCTCCGTCCCGGCAATGTAGCGATGCGAGGGTCTATGGTCATAAGACTACGGCCATGCATGAATATCGAGTACCCCCCCCCCTGCTGTCCCCCACCGTTTTTGCCCCTCCTTGTCGGCTGCTCGTATAATTCTTGTGTGGTTTTCAGGACGTGTACGTGCTGGTTCTCGAGCTCTGCGAGAAGGGAGAGCTGTTCGATTTACTCCACAAGGGGGGTCTCGTCCCGTACAACGTCTGCCGAGAGTATTTCCGCCAGCTCATGGTCGGCATCGACTACTGCCACGGTGAGTTACAGGAGGGAGTTATACTTCATGGCGAGGCGTATACTACGATGGGTAGGGCTGGGCACTGGCACAGTATGTACTGGCAGTAGTAATCTACTGATTGACCCGGCCAGTATATTCGCCAGTATTTTTTTTTCTCGTGTACGTCCAAGAAATACGCCAAATGATGGAGAAGGAAGAAAAGATTAGCGAAGGGCAAGCAGGATTTAGGCCAAACCGTAGCTGCGTCGACCATGTGTACACATTAGGTAAGATAATCCAAGGCAGGAAAGACGCGGGGCTAACAACGTACTGTTTCTTTTTAGATGTACAGAAGGCCTACGATACAGTATGGAGAAATGGGCTGTGGAAAAAGTTGTGGGAAATAGGGATAAGAGGAAAGATGTGGAGAATGATGAAGAAGATGACGGAATGTGCGAGAAGTGCTGTGATGTTGGACGGGGAAATATCGAAGTACGTTGATATCCTACAGGGAGTTGCCCAGGGATGTACGCTATCACCTAACCTATTCAAGGTATACATTAATGACATGATAGTAGCAGTAGAAGCAGCATCGCAGGGAGTCACGGTGGGGGAAGATACGGTGTCGGGATTGATGTTTGCTGATGATTTCGTTTGCATATCAGAAACACCCGAAGGACTGCAGAAACAAATAGAGAAGGCAATCGAGTACACCAGGAAGTGGAGAGTGACGGCGAACGTAAAAAAGTGCGCAGTAGTTGTATGTAACGAAGATAAGGAGAGTCCGGTAACTTGTAAGTGGAAGTGGGGAGAAGATGAATTACCGATCGTAGACCAGTATACGTAGCTTGGCGTAGAAATCTCAAAATATTGCTCTTGGGATGCACACATAAATAAAATAATAGGCAAGGGTAAGGCACACGTAGGCAAGATGGAAGCAGTCCTAACAGACTCGCACCTTGACACTAGAATTAAGAGATGTATACTGATGAATGTGATTGTACCAAAGCTAGAATATGCAGGAGAAGTATGGGAAGGGAACGCGAAGCTCGTAAAACAGCTGGAAACAGTACAGATGACAGCAGCTAAAAAAGTACTAGGATGCTCAAGTACGACGAGTAATACAGTATTGAGAGCAGAACTGGGAATGTACCCACTTAAGACAAATAGAGACGTGCGTAAGTTGAAATGGCAATATAAAGTAAAGAACATGCCAAATAAGAGGTTGCCAGCCATAGCCGATAAAGCTGTATGGGAGAAAGTAACCAAAGGGCGAGCTGGAATAAGGTGGGATAGCGTAGTCGAGAAAGTATGGAAGGAAATAGGAAACCAAAAAGAGACGCTGGCCATAGAGAAATTTAGCGGATACAAGACAGAAGTGAAAGAAAGGATAGAAAGAAGGGAAAGGCTAGCACTGAGAAAGAAGGTGGAAGGGGAAGAACACTTAGAGATGTACGGGGGGTTGAGAGAAGGAATAGGAATGAAAAGGTATCTGCACGGCCCAATGGACTTCGCGAAAAAGCTGAAACTGCGATTTCGTGTAGGGGACCTGGACCTGCCAGAAAGAAGGAGGAGGTATACCAGTAGCCGGGAGGAGGAGGAAGTAGAGGCACAGATGTGCCCATGTGGCAAAGCCATAGAGAGTAGAGTTCACATAGTGGGAGAATGTGAAAGGTACAAGGAGGAAAGGGATGTGCTAGAGGAGGAGATGGGGAAAATAGACGAGTGTGACATGGAGCAGTTTGGTACACTAAATAGTAGCGAGAAAACGATCGCTATCTTAGGAGATAGATGGTGGCCACAGGCGGCGAAGCAGGAAGGGGATAAGATTAGCAAAAGGTTTCTCTGTAATATATGGAAACAACGTAATGAGCGCCCAAGTGTTGGAGGTGTCTCTATTAGGAGTAGGAACGGTGCTCCGTCTCGAAAGGGATGCGTGGTCAATGGTCAAATGACTAAGGCAAGCAACAAATGAGTACGCCCCCCCCCCCCCCCCCCCCCCCAAAGCAATGTCTGCCTGGTCGGTGAAAACCCGACATGCTCCGTCCCGGCAATGTAGCGATGCGAGGGTCTATGGTCATAAGACTACGGCCATGCACTACGGTGCACGCCTTCCTTTTTATCGCGAAAACCTTTCAGCGTGTTTTTCCCTCGTACGAGTCGTACATCTTTTAGTTTTCCAAAACAACACAAATAATAACTGGCATGTATGTTATTATTAAAGAACCATCTCGACATCGGTCGCCGGCTTGCAAGTCGCTTATTAACTCCTGTAGAATTGCACTCCCGTTGTCAGGAACAAGAAAAAAAGACGCTTGGTTTTTGTAGTCAGAGACTTAGGTTTCTGCACAGCAGTGCAGTACTGAATGAAAGGAAACGTGCATAAAACACTGACCGAAGTTTTCTACGCCGCTCGCTCGCTTCGCGAAAAAAAAGGTACACAACAACCATAATCCCCATACAGAAAGTTAAGCAATCTACCTTCCCCGGGAGATATTCCACGGGAAAAGGTATTCCCCGGGAGATTACAGGAAAAGGGATCCCCTAGGTGGACCTAGTTTTTACCTAGGGTCTTCTATGATGGAAACGTTCAAGGCGTTTCCGTTCTGCATATGCTTCGCATCAGCCTCTCACTCCACACAAGGCCAAAAAGCAAAAGTAAGCAGAGCCCACGTAACTTCGAGTTTCCGATGCTCTAAATTCACCACTTCAATTATGTCACGGTTTTTCCCCCCTCCTCCTCCTCCTCCTCTTCCTTCTCTCAAAAGCCCCACAAAAAAAAGCCTCTTTCATTTCAGAAACCCCGTAACAATATGTACACAGCAGTAAAAAGGCCGAAAAAAAAACATGGAAACGAAAAAGATGACAAAAAAAAAAAACGAAAATGGAAAACGGAAAACGAAAAAAACAAACCACTCCTTCTAGGAAGTAGTAGTAGATTCGGACTCATTCTTCTCTACTACGGTCTCTGACTCTCCTAGGTATCAAGGGCCGCCTGCCTCCTTTGGCCCTCCGAGGCAAGAAATATCTCCTCGTCGGCATGGCGCCCGTCTTCTCCAAGGCCGCCTCTGTCCTTTTCGCCTCTCGGCTGCCCAGGCCGGCCAACACCGACGCCTTTAAAATGTGTTTGTCCATTACCGTGCATTTCTGTTTTTTTTTTTTAGGTTTTGTCATGGCAGTGACGAAAAAAAACAGCGGGGGCCCCGGCGCGAGAAAGAGGGGAGAGAAAATTCGGAGTGAGCGGGGGAAGGTGGCGGGGGGGGGGGGCAGGGGAGGGCGGAGGGTGTTACTCCCATGTCCAATGGCATGGCGCGGGGGGGGTGGGGGGGGGGGTGACTTCCAATATTCATGCTATGGCCGATGTCGTATGGCCATATGACCCTCGCACCCCTTAGCAATGCCGGGACAGGGGGGGAGGGTTATCCACACCTATAGTAATCAACAAAGTTACGTATACAGTTTCTTATTTTTTTTAGTTCCCATTCCATTTAATATCTTCGCCCTTTTTTTTCTCTCTCCTTCCTACAGTCGTGTCTCAGGTCCGGGGTCATACAGCACGCTCTCCTCTGCCCCCCTCCCCACTACGGTTCGTGCCTTGATTTCCTTTTTTTTTTAAATCGCGAGCAGATTTCATCCAGCCCTTTCTCCCCTCGTCTACTAGCGTCGAACTGCGCCTATATCCCCACTACGGTTCGTGCCTTGCTTATAATTATTTTTTATCGCGAGCAGACCTTCATTCAGTCTTTTCTTCCCCCGCCCACTGTCGCCAAACTGCGCCTGTATACCCACGCTACGCGCTCTCATCATGTTACTTCCCTTTGTTAATGCAAAAAAATACCAAACTCTCACCACGGTGGGATTCGAACTCGAACTCAGAAATGCACTTCTAGTATATAGAGCATTCGAGGGATGTAACCACTACTCGTAGACCACCGGGGCGACCGGTGGTCTGCGTACAGACCACTAAACTAGCGCGGGGAGTACATGAAACGTACTCCTCATGAGCAAGAACATACAGGGAGGGTAGTTCGCGCCACGAGGAGCTCGCGCTGATGGGTACACGTACGGACTCGTGCTACGACATGATAAGAGGTACGAAGCAGTTTTTAGCTGTTTTTTTCATGAATGATCGGGCTCCCTAACCCATTCAGAACTGAAAAACTTATCCCACACTAATTCCAAGCAGTTTGTCCCCAAATACGTTGGAACAGTTCTTAACCCATTCAGAACTGAAAAACTTATCCCACACTAATTCCAAGTAGTTTGTCCCCAAATACGCGGGACCAATTCTTAAGGGGTTAACCCCCCAAAATCGTCGGACATTAATTTTGTGTTGATATATTTTTCGTAATATACTTACTACGTAATATTTATAGGTTCTGGGATTGTTCATCCGGTATATACGTACGTAGCACTTTTACTTTCCCTCCAAAAATCAGTTTTTGACTCACTGTTAGTGTAGAGCTCCTCAAGTGACCACCCTCAGCAAAAAAAAAACCCATGGTGCAGCACCTCTATATATTATATATCGTAGCAGGCGTTTACGTCTATGTTTGGTTTTTCGTGATTGGCCTGTTCCGGGTGGGCTAATGTTGTAGTAAGGACAATCAGAACCCACGATGGACCCAAAAAACCCGTGTATCCCCCTACATTTACACAACCACATTTGGTTCCGAGTAGTCTATATTCATTTTTTTCCCCATCCCATGTACTATCTTCGCCCTTCCTTTCTCTCCTTCCTATGAATAGTAGTAAACTCAGGTCCGGGGTCACAAAGTAGGCACTTTTCCCTATTACTCCTCACCACGGTTCGTGCCTTGCATTTTTATCGCGAGAAGACTCAAGCCTTTTCTTTCCCTCGTCGACTCGCATCGAATTGCGCCTTTAACTCATATAAACATATCTATATCTATATTCCCCCGTAAACAGGCGCGCTGCCGAGCCGACAGGGGCGAACAAACCTACGGCCAAAAACCACGGCACATGCACCCTCATCCCGACTATCCCGTATTTCCCCCCGACCCGACTATCTCGTATTTAGGTACACATACCTTGCAAAAGGTGGCCGTTCGACGGCCTCCCTCCGCGCGGCGCACATTGTTCGGCGTCTGCCAGAACCGGTGGCCTCGGTGACATCGCCACTCGTGCTAAAAAAAAACACACGGGGAGCAGAAAACAAAACAAAAAAAAAACGTCGTGAGCCGGGAAGGCGGGAGGCGAGCGAAAAACTAACACGCCGACAAAAAAACAAAAAGTAAATGCAAAGGAACAACTCAGTCGCGGCTATCACCACCACCACCACCACCATCACCGCTACTGCCGCTGCCTCTGCAGCTGACGTTTCCGCCGCTATGGTTGTTGCTGCTACTGCTGGGGGAAAACAACGGTAGGATAGGCTGATCGCGCTCGGAACGACCCAGTTTCAAGACTGTCTTGTGCAAAGGAGAAACAACACCCCAAACAATTACCTACGGACGCACCACAGCACAAAATAACTACGCCAAATTTCCTTATATTATGTTTTGTCACTTCGCCAGAATTGCGGATCTGCAACAGCAGCAGCAGCAGCAGCAGTTCAGCTTCCGCAGCAGCAGCTTCACCGGCAGCAGCAGCAGCAGCAACAGCAACGCAACAAATAGCAGAGCAACAGCAGCCGCAGTTGCAGCACCAGCACTAGGAGCAACTGCAGTACACACTCCGCGGTTATAACACCCACGCCCACGCCCGAGCCCCACGCCTGCGACCCGCCCCTCTCTCTTCTCTTCCTCTTTCGCCGAAAAAACAAAAACAAAAACAGTTCCTCCNTGGGAGCACTATGTAACTGCCTCGTGGGTGCCTTACCATAAGCACTACGTGGTACGATCATTCCCGTTGTCCGGAGTAAATATTCTCCACCCCGCACAAATGATCTGACTCGACCGCCAGCTGTGATCGACCGCCTAAACCCCCCAAAAAACAACGGTACTCTGGTGGTCTAGCTCATGTAGTGACGGTGTGGGGGGGGGGTGTACTCATGTTGTGCACGGCCGTAGTCATATGACCATAGACCCTCGCATCCCTACAATGCCGGGACGGAGCGCGTTGGGTTTTCACCAACCAGGCAGACATTGCTTGCACCAAGCGCGAAACGCCGTGAGGTATTGGGCGAGTCGCATGGAGGGTGAGCTGCATCCTGCTAAGGGACAGGGGGGGAGGGTTATCCACACCTATAGTAATCAACAAAGTTACGTATACAGTTTCTTATTTTTTTTAGTTCCCATTCCATTTAATATCTTCGCCCTTTTTTTTCTCTCTCCTTCCTACAGTCGTGTCTCAGGTCCGGGGTCATACAGCACGCTCTCCTCTGCCCCCCTCCCCACTACGGTTCGTGCCTTGATTTCCTTTTTTTTTTAAATCGCGAGCAGATTTCATCCAGCCCTTTCTCCCCTCGTCTACTAGCGTCGAACTGCGCCTATATCCCCACTACGGTTCGTGCCTTGCTTATAATTATTTTTTATCGCGAGCAGACCTTCATTCAGTCTTTTCTTCCCCCGCCCACTGTCGCCAAACTGCGCCTGTATACCCACGCTACGCGCTCTCATCATGTTACTTCCCTTTGTTAATGCAAAAAAATACCAAACTCTCACCACGGTGGGATTCGAACTCGAACTCAGAAATGCACTTCTAGTATATAGAGCATTCGAGGGATGTAACCACTACTCGTAGACCACCGGGGCGACCGGTGGTCTGCGTACAGACCACTAAACTAGCGCGGGGAGTACATGAAACGTACTCCTCATGAGCAAGAACATACAGGGAGGGTAGTTCGCGCCACGAGGAGCTCGCGCTGATGGGTACACGTACGGACTCGTGCTACGACATGATAAGAGGTACGAAGCAGTTTTTAGCTGTTTTTTTCATGAATGATCGGGCTCCCTAACCCATTCAGAACTGAAAAACTTATCCCACACTAATTCCAAGTAGTTTGTCCCCAAATACGTGGGACCAGTTCTTAACCCATTCAGAACTGAAAAACTTATCCCACACTAATTCCAAGCAGTTTGTCCCCAAATACGTTGGACCAGTTCTTAACCCATTCAGAACTGAAAAACTTATCCCACACTAATTCCAAGCAGTTTGTCCCCAAATACGTTGGACCAGTTCTTAACCCATTCAGAACTGAAAAACTTATCCCACACTAATTCCAAGCAGTTTGTCCCCAAATACGTTGGAACAGTTCTTAACCCATTCAGAACTGAAAAACTTATCCCACACTAATTCCAAGTAGTTTGTCCCCAAATACGCGGGACCAATTCTTAAGGGGTTAACCCCCCAAAATCGTCGGACATTAATTTTGTGTTGATATATTTTTCGTAATATACTTACTACGTAATATTTATAGGTTCTGGGATTGTTCATCCGGTATATACGTACGTAGCACTTTTACTTTCCCTCCAAAAATCAGTTTTTGACTCACTGTTAGTGTAGAGCTCCTCAAGTGACCACCCTCAGCAAAAAAAAAACCCATGGTGCAGCACCTCTATATATTATATATCGTAGCAGGCGTTTACGTCTATGTTTGGTTTTTCGTGATTGGCCTGTTCCGGGTGGGCTAATGTTGTAGTAAGGACAATCAGAACCCACGATGGACCCAAAAAACCCGTGTATCCCCCTACATTTACACAACCACATTTGGTTCCGAGTAGTCTATATTCATTTTTTTCCCCATCCCATGTACTATCTTCGCCCTTCCTTTCTCTCCTTCCTATGAATAGTAGTAAACTCAGGTCCGGGGTCACAAAGTAGGCACTTTTCCCTATTACTCCTCACCACGGTTCGTGCCTTGCATTTTTATCGCGAGAAGACTCAAGCCTTTTCTTTCCCTCGTCGACTCGCATCGAATTGCGCCTTTAACTCATATAAACATATCTATATCTATATTCCCCCGTAAACAGGCGCGCTGCCGAGCCGACAGGGGCGAACAAACCTACGGCCAAAAACCACGGCACATGCACCCTCATCCCGACTATCCCGTATTTCCCCCCGACCCGACTATCTCGTATTTAGGTACACATACCTTGCAAAAGGTGGCCGTTCGACGGCCTCCCTCCGCGCGGCGCACATTGTTCGGCGTCTGCCAGAACCGGTGGCCTCGGTGACATCGCCACTCGTGCTAAAAAAAAACACACGGGGAGCAGAAAACAAAACAAAAAAAAAACGTCGTGAGCCGGGAAGGCGGGAGGCGAGCGAAAAACTAACACGCCGACAAAAAAACAAAAAGTA
Organism: Saccharina japonica; assembly: GCA_008828725.1. Taxonomy (NCBI): domain Eukaryota; class Phaeophyceae; order Laminariales; family Laminariaceae; genus Saccharina; species Saccharina japonica. The sequence continues at coordinate 326,230 of MEHQ01003840.1, read as the reverse complement.
AATGCAAAGGAACAACTCAGTCGCGGCTATCACCACCACCACCACCACCATCACCGCTACTGCCGCTGCCTCTGCAGCTGACGTTTCCGCCGCTATGGTTGTTGCTGCTACTGCTGGGGGAAAACAACGGTAGGATAGACTGATCGCGCTCGGAACGACCCAGTTTCAAGACTGTCTTGTGCAAAGGAGAAACAACACCCCAAACAATTACCTACGGACGCACCACAGCACAAAATAACTACGCCAAATTTCCTTATATTATGTTTTGTCACTTCGCCAGAATTGCGGATCTGCAACAGCAGCAGCAGCAGCAGCAGTTCAGCTTCCGCAGCAGCAGCTTCACCGGCAGCAGCAGCAGCAGCAACAGCAACGCAACAAATAGCAGAGCAACAGCAGCCGCAGTTGCAGCACCAGCACTAGGAGCAACTGCAGTACACACTCCGCGGTTATAACACCCACGCCCACGCCCGAGCCCCACGCCTGCGACCCGCCCCTCTCTCTTCTCTTCCTCTTTCGCCGAAAAAACAAAAACAAAAACAGTTCCTCCGCACCTTCACCGCCGCTCCGAGGTACTCGAGGCTCAGGAACTCCCCGCCAAACTGTCTGGCGGTCTGGTGCATGTCCGTCGCGGTAAGCCTCTTGCGCTCGCACACCGCACGGGACGCGCACCTAGGGCACCACGTCTGGTGAACAAACAGAACAAACAACACGAAAACGAAACAAAAAGAAAATAAAACATGTAAGGCAAACAAACAAACAAACAAACAAACAAACAAATAAAATGAAGTGAAATAAGACAAACAAACAAAACAAGAATGAAACAAAAATAATACACGCAAGGCAAACGAACAAACAAACAAAATAAAGAGAAATCATGCTTGAAATCGTGAAAAAAACAAACAATAAAAGCATGTAAAAGACAAGAAAAAACACACAGATGTTGGTGAGGCAAAGAGGCACGCGGTGGTAAAGGCATGATACTTTCTAGAAGGAACAAGGTGCTAAGCTGCCGTGGAAAAACGGGAGGGGAGGGGAGGGGAGGGGAGGGAGGGGAGGGAGGGGCAGGGGGAGGGGAGGAGGGAGGGAGGGAGGGGGGGGGAGGGGGGAGGGGAGGGGAGGGGGGGGGAGGGGGGAGAAAGAGGAGGGGTGGCAGGCGAGACAGGTAGCGCTTGACCGCCATACGCGCGTGAACATACACAAAGCAGCAAAACAAAAGGGGGCGCGGAGCCACATCACGGCACTCACTTCGCAAAGGCAAAAGAAACCTCGTCACAGGCGAAAGAGAAAGAGAGAGAGAAAGAGGCTTACCGGTATTTAGTAAACAGTACACCACGGCACAAGCTGATCGGGTAAAACAAACAAAAACAAACAAACAAAAAACAAACAAAAACAAAAAACGCTCGATAAGCGCGTGTATGAATGCGAGAGAGGGATGCGAAATGCCATATACGATGCTCCTCACGTTTTTGTAGACCAGATTGGAAGGTGTGCTGAGCCACTCGTGCCCCTCCTTGCACTGGAAGCGTAGCTGCTGGTGCATGCCTTCAGGACGTTTTTTTTTGTTTTTTTTTGTTTCCGATTACAAAAAAAAAACGACCAAAAAGGCGGAGGAGGGGGGGGGGGGGGGTTAAGGACACGGGAAACAAAAAAGAGCAACATCGCTGCGTCCACCGTTATAAAAAGTCAAAAGGTGGTACGTGGAAAAATGACGCACGTTGTTATTCTCGAACGTTCCAACTTTCCCCTATAACCATTCCCATCCCTGAACGTTCTTGGAGACTATGAAATACGTCACGAGGAAAGTGAAAACACGCACGATCGACGGACGAATCACGCAGAGCTGGCTAAGTCCAACATCGACCAAAAATCGAGAGACGTCACAACTGACGTCTTTGAAGTAGATGCCAGTATGTACTGATGAACCAAAAACTCTTCTCCACTAAACAAGACGGGCCTGCATTGCACCCTTGCCGAAACACGCCACAGCAACACTCCAACGCCAACGGACCCGGACCCCTATCCCAGGCCCATCCCAACTCTGTTGTCGAAACCCTACCGGACATATATACTTCGTATGTACATGGCTCAATGTCAAAACGCTCTCAAACAAACACGAGAGCGAACTCTTCCTCTCCATCCCCCTTGGTGCCAGCAATGTCTGCCTGGTCGACGAAAAGCCGACATGCTCCGTCCCGGCATTGTAGCGATGCGAGGGTCCATGGTCATACGACTACGGCCATGCATGGATATCGAGTACAGCTCCGTCTCGAAAGGGATGCGTGGTCAATGACCAAACGACTAAGGCAAAAAAAAAAGGTCCCCCCCCCCCCCCCCCCCCCCCCGCTTCTTCCTCACCAAGGTACGTGTCCGAAAGGCAAGCGCCCCCCCTCTCCTCGGCGAGCTGTCGCATCACCTCCAGGTCTCGCTTCTGGCGGCTGCTGGCGGCCGGCAGCGCTGTAACCCGGGCGTCCGCGCAGATGGGACAGTAGAAGCACACCGGGCTTCCGTTCGCCTCCCACACATGTCCTCTGGTTTGTTGGGATTTTGTTAATGTTGCCGCGGGGGGGAGGGGGAGAGGGAGGGAGGGAGGGGGGGAAGGGGAGGGGAGGGGAGGGAGGGAGTGACGGAGGAAAGGGGGGAAGGAGGGGGGGAGGGGGGGAAGGAGTAGGGAGGGGGGAGGAGGAGAGGGGCCGGAGGGGGGAAGGAGGGGTAGGTGTGTCGAGTGAGCTTCGTCGACGAAAACAAAACAAAAGCAGCCGGGACGGGACGGGGATCAACCCCGCATTAAAAATGCCCGCAAGTATCGTCGCGTCGCTTCTTCCAATGTCTTGGTCATAATATTCCGTCACACATAACACCTACGAAATGTTGAACGTGTTAAAATTCTGCCATGTGCACGCTTCGGACAGATGATCTACAGATCATACAGATGATCTACAGATAGATCATCTACAGATAGGTAATCTAGATCATTTAGATCATATCCTGCCGTTAAATGAGGTGTTGTACACGATCGCTATAGCACAGATCTAACCCCGGAAACATGTCCTAGATCATGCAGGGTATGAAGGCTCCCACCCGGCAAAGTGAGCTACAGATCATACATATCACACAGTTCATACAGATCATACAGATCATACCGATCATACCGATCATACAGATCATAAATCTATCTTCCCTGAAAGATGTAGATCATCAAGTGTTGATCTGCCCGAGACGCGGGTACACCAGAAGACCTTACACCCTAAATTTGATATTAACCTTTTCACATACGAGAAGGTACGTGGTACCACGTACGCGCGTGACGACGCCAATGTGGAGCGCGGACGCCCCAGGCAGGTTTCATCTCTAGTGGTGTGTTTCGTGGTGTGGAACACATATATACATATTAATATATACACATATATACATATTCATATATACACATATATACATATTAATATATACACATATATACATACTCATATATACACATATATACATATTCATATATACACATATATACATATTCATACATACACACCCGACGGGGTCATCCATTGTGGGGCCCCGCATAAGCAGGGTCCCACAGGACGGAAACCTCGAGGGTGGTGCCCTCGCGCGCTCGCCCCTTGGCTCACTCCGAGACATAGACAATTAGCACCTCCTTGCTACATGATACGGAAGAAAACTGCTCGGCACGGTCGGCCGTAACGACCCCTGCAGGCATCAGGGATTGGGAGTTCGTCACTACGACATCATTGGCCTCGGGGGCAGACGCTAGTTCCACAGAGGTGGGTTGATATACCTCGGGTGCCGTATGTACATACGTACACGGAACGCAAGTGACAGGACTCTTGGGGTGTGACCTTGAACTTTTGTGTGGTAATGAGGCGGTACTGTCCACTCACTATAGGGGAAAGGGGCCTGATATCCACATACCAATCTGAACCGAAATATAAGGAACATTCCGATAAAATATTAATATACAAACGCTCCTTCTATATTCCGGTTCAGAGTGGTATACTTACAGTAGCATATACGATGCAAAAATAATTTTCGAGTCAAATTCCACCCCCAACCCGTGGAGGGCAGCCGTAAGCGGAGTTAGCCGTCTTGAGGCTTCAGAGAGGAGAACATTGATGATGGCAAAAGTGACAATCACCTACAGCAATCGCCACTATATATACGGATGTACATCCTGCATGAGGACATATAAAACCCGTAAGTAGCGATCGAAGTATTACACTCAGCTACGAAGCAAAGATGGGTTTCGACGAAATCCTCGATTTCACAGCTGTTTTTATTTTTATTTTTTCAATATATACGTGATTGGGGGGGGCATGATGAAAAACAAAAATGGCGTCCGTCGGAGTTGCAACGTAAGGAGGCGTACGTATATACGTCCACGGGCGGCGCCACAGCAGTAAGACCCTGCCCGAACTGCTGGGCGCTTCACGCTGCTCGTATGGTAGACGGCTGATAACACCAAAAGTGAATATTAAGGAGGACCTAAAAACCAAATATTGTAAGTAAAAAGAGGTAAACACATAGGTTTTAGTATGTACCGGAGGTCCTATTTACTACGGTCCCCCGTCATAGTTGTTTAGGTCGCCATTAAAAAAGAGTCTCAAAACGGGGTTAACATGTTCTTTGTCTATATATACATATATAATTACAAGGGCTCCGCATGGGTGCCGGCATGTTGTTTTGTTTCCATCCCATTCATCAGCTTCGCCCCTCTCCTTTTTCCTGCTCCCTCCCTAACGAATAGCCGTAACGCAAATTCGGAAGTCACGTACCATGGTAATATATAGCAGGCTCTTCTCCCTCCCCCCCCCCGTACGCGCCTTGCATGTTCCTTTCCCGATAGAGGTCCAGCAATTCATTTTCCCTTGTCGACTCGCGCCGAGTTGTGCTGTATATATATATATATGCTGCATGCGGCCAACACAAAAACGTCTATATTAGAGGGGGTGAGCGCGGGGGGGGGGGAGGGGGGGACCCTTGCCGAAACACGCCTTAAAAAGGTAAAACACTCACTTGGGGCATCGGAAGGCAGGCAAAGGGCACGCCCCGTCCTTCACGCAGGGCAGGTCCGACCTCAACTCGGAAAGCTTATTCCCGCCGCCGCCGCTTCTGCTGCTGCCACTGCCACTGCTGCTGCTGCTCTGATCTGCCGCAATGTGATCCACCACTGCTTCCCGGTTGTCTGCTCCGGCGCAGGTTTCACCACCACCAACAACAACACCGCCACCGCCGCCACCACCACCGCCGGAGCGATTTAGGGGAGGACGCGAGGGTCCAAGAGACAGGAGGGACGACGCAAAAAAGTGTAAGCGGACAGCGCCATCTGAATATAGGGCGACCAAGCCCTGGAACGTTTACGTGACTTGACCCTCATTCGAATGCAGCAAGAAACGACCTCTCGCCACAACTATTAATAACAGCACCACGTCAAAAAACATCCACCATACGTAGTGAAACCCTTTTGACGACAAAAAATGACCGACAAAAAAAATGACCGACAAAAAATATGACGGAAAAAAAATATGACGGACGAAAAATACGACAGACAAAAAAATTGACGACAAAAAATTGGCGACAAAAATTGACGACAAAAATTGACGACAAAACTTGACGACAAAAATTGACGGCAAAAGTTGACCACAAAAATTGACGGCAAAAAATGACCGACAAACATTGACCGACAAAAATTGGCGAATACAGCGTGTGTTTTGAGGGACGATACGAAACTGGTGTCCCGAGAAACAGCGCAAGGGAGTCGTACGGCACGCACGGGGGGAAAGCAACATGATCCCACCATCCGTACTGCCGGGTGCTCACGCTTCGTCGTAGACGGTTGGTAAAACCCAAAGTTATCGTGGTTTTAGTCGCTATCCCTTGAAGGGGGCTGGCTCCTAAGGGGGAACACGAAAAAGCGGCCGGGCATTCCGAAAACACGGGCGACCGGAAGGAACCAAACCCGCGTGGTTCCCCACGTTTGTACGTACACAACACAAGAAAAAAAAAAAAGCGGGACCTCGGAATGACAAAAAAAGAAAGAAAAAAGACCACGAAAAAAACATACTCATGAATGAAGGAGCCATGAGTACGGTACGAGTACCATACGTACCAGGGAAGGAGCCACACCACGTGGTGCCCGACGTTTGTACGTACACAACACGGGAAAAAAAAAAGCGGAACCCGGGATGGAAAGAAACAAAAAAAGACCACGAAAAAACTAAATTAAAGAGCCGTGAGTACGGTAAGAGTACTACTTCGTATATACAGCAAGCATCGAATCGCCACCGCCGGTCGATAGCAGGTGAGCTGGCTACTGCAAGGCACCTGGTATTGTACTATAGGCCGCCCGCAGGACAGCGTAAGGCAGGGTAGCTCTCGCCAGGAGCTAGCGCTGGTGTGTGGATATTTGTAGCTATTAATAGCAGTAGTATAGCTAACTGTGAGCACTGGTGCAAGGATAAGGGGCAGAACATATTTACCACTACGTCGCTAAATATAAGGACAGTTTGCACTCTATATCAATACACAAAAAAACGTTCGGTAAATGTGGGATGTGGGGACTAAGAGTGGTCATATTTTTATCGCCGTGGACTTGTAGCACTAGGCGTCTGCCCCGCTACGTGCTAAGTCCACAGGCCAGCTATATGTGCACTACGGAAATAACCCCAATGTGCTCTCAAGGCTATTTCTACCCGTCTCCATATATATATATACCCTGCGTTGATTTGATTGGCCTACTGTTTCCGTGCGTGCAATACAAAAAAACATATCATTTTCGGCTTCCGATCTCCCTCCGGCTTCGCCCACAACAATTTGTCCGAAAATACAAGAACTGTTTCGATATTAACATTGAATCCAAATGTTGTTTATAATTCGGGACACAATGGTATACCGGTATTTTAGGCGGCCAGCGGGTAAATTGAGTAAATTTATCATCCCTCGAAAAAAGAACGAAACACAACAGCCCAGCAACGCCACTCACTCATCGGCAGAAGCGGTGCACATCCTTGGGGGCGCTGGTACTTGGGCATGCACAGAGCGTGCGACGGGCGTTTTCGCCTGGCGAGGGGAAGGAGGCGGCATGGGGCAGGGGAGGGGGCAAGGGGGGGCGACAAATGGTTGTCGCGTAATACAGTCACCACCGCTTTTCAAAAGGCCAACGGCACTATAGTGCATCCATGAAGGGAGCGTTGTGCTACTGTGGTTTTGGACACGCGCGCACTGGAGACCCTATATTTGGGGACGTCACTTACCGTGCTGTACCCGACCACCAAGCCCTCACCCACCTGTACTATATGCTGAGACACTTCCAGTATGCGTACGTACACGATGGGCAATCTAATCGTCCCCCAAAACTTCGATTTTACACAGCAGTGTGTAACACAAGCATGTCTCGGGAATGCTAAAACGCTTCGGACGCACCGAGGTATGGACAATGAACTCCCTCGAAAAAACAGGAAAGTGCGACACAGGGGTCGACGCCAACACAAGGTTAATGCGTGAAAATGCGGCATCTTCAGCCGGACCCCCCAGCCTTCTGAAAACGGCTTAATACTGACAACAACAACAACAACAACAACAACAACAAAAGTCGAGTGATTTCGACTACGTACGAGCGGCGCTGTTATTTCCGCATAATCTTTGACAAAACGTCGGACAGAGTTGACCATTGTCTCAAGACTGAACGGAGGTCTTTGATGCATGTTGGCGTGGGCAGTTGAGAAATGGCTTTGATACGGTCGGTATTGACAGAGATACCCCTAGCAGAAATTACATGGCCGAGGTGTTTCGATATATATATATATTACCATGTATAATACCCTTCCTGTCCTGTCCCGTCCCGTCCCGTACCACAAGTGCCCATCCACGAACCCGTCCCGGCCCTTCCCAACCAATGAAAATTCAAGACAAGATATTTTTTTTTGCGTCGTCGCAAGCGTGGCTCCACTCCAGCCGGGTGGACATAAAAAAGTAGCCGCAGCAAACAACAACAAATCAAACCGCCATTAATCAAGACCAAAACATATCACGGCCCACCCATCATTCCCACGCAAAAGGTGGTACGCACTGCAGCAGCACAACAAGCAGCAGCAGCACGTACAATAGCAGCAGCACGCACAATTGTATATTACAGTAGAGGCCCGACGAAAAAATCTACTGTTTACACCAGTACAGACTGCGCTAACACCGGGCATCCAACGTTTTTAGCGTAACCGCTCGAGAATTACACACACCATTTTTTGTGGGGCGAATGGACAACATGGGAAATAGAGTGGGGTATTTGTTTTCAGTAAAGAAGCATCATACTTTGCAAAAGAAAAACAAAAGTACACCACAGGTAGAATGTAGCCCAGCAGCAGCAGCAGCAGCAGCAGCAGCGATGTACATTTTTGACCACACTCGCTCATCGTATCGGCGCCGGGTCCCTCTCACATGCGATACGAGGAGTGCCGAACCAGCCCCCGTTGCCCGCTCGAGGGGCTGCTGCTGCTGCTGCTGCTGCTGCTGCTGCCTGCAGGTGGTGTGGCCACCCTTAGCGGCGCTCCGGCGACATAAGGCTCGCGACCCTCCCCAGAGAAGTCCAGACTGCATTCGACGCAACGATCGGGCGACATACGATGGCGTGTGGAATGATGCGACGAGAGATGTCAACGCAAAAATTACGTGAAAACGGCTTCTTAACCCTTTGGGACTTTCACTTGATTATAGTATAGAGACAAAAAATTGTCCAAAAAAAAAATAACGACTATTAATATTGTACATAATTGAGACGCCTTCGCCGGTTTTTGAACCCACAAAATTGTACCAGATAAAAGTACCAAATGTATTCTATGATTTTTTGCTGGTTTTTGTGTGATTTTGGATGTTTTTTTTCCCCTTAAAAACAAAACCACGAGAAGGCGTAGACCCAAGCCAACTATAACCCTAACCCTAACCCCAACCTTCTAGTCCAAAAGAACACACATACATTCCTTCGTCCGTTCCTTTCGAGAACGGCGACGAACGTTATCCCTTGCGTTTAACACCGTACCGCAACCATGGTCCGTGTCTCATTCCAACTAAAAGCTTGTCCCCCCAAAAACTTGGGGCACACTTTAAACTGAAAAAGGGGATACCTGTACATCGTATACGTATCATAGCGTATCACAGGTGTGATAAGATAACACACCCCCTATACACGTATGTAAGACGATTTTCCGGGCTGATTATCTGATCATCTCGACAATGGACAGATTGAGAGCAACTGCAAAGCTATATATACGTCTACAGAAAAACCTCGATGTTATTGTCAGGTCCCCTGGGCCAACATGCCACACGTATATGTGGAAACCCCTTGGTTAGACGTCACCAACCTCAAGGCGTCCGTTCCCTCTAAAGGGCTCCCGTACCCCCACAGGGCTAACACCCCGAAGGGCTTTGTCCTTGTCTCTTTATCCGCTTAGGGCGTAGTGTCCCCTACCATACCGCGGACCACCATGTCGACGCATTGAGACGGCGGGCGGGTGTACTTGAACACCCCCCCGGCCACTCTCTCGGTCTGTCTCGTCCCCTTGTCCGAGCTCCACCGCTTGTCCATCCTTTTGCTGTTTACACGAGTTGCTCTCGGCGCGTATCGCCGAAGGCGGTGGTGCTCGTAACACCCGCGCAGCAGATAGAAGCTTAGGCCCTACTAAGATCGACAAGGTTATATACCTAACGCCGCCACATTTTGGTTGTGTGCGCCCCCCACTAGTTTTGGGGAGAATCGGTTCGGAAAAGATCCCCCCCGGGGGAGGTGTACTTCATTTTCATGCATGGCCGTAGTCGTATGACCATAGACCCTCGCATCCCTGCAATGCCGGGACGGACCATGTCGGGTTTTCACCGACCAGGCACAGGGGGGGTGGTGTTTTGTTTTATTGTCTTGAATATAGTATGGGGTGTTATCTTATCACCCGTGTGATACCGTAACCCCCCTTTGCAACAAACGCTCTACAAATCCCTTGCGCTATATGTTGTTGTTGTACAGTACAGGACACCTAATAAGAAACAGGCTAATAAGAAAACCAGGCCGAGATTTGGAGGAAGACAAGAAATTCGGGCGTCGTTATCTTGAAATTAGTGTAGAAAGCACCCTCTCTCGAATAAGAAATCCAGCCTGGACCATATTTCCTGTTTCTTATCAGGTGTCCTGTACTGTATACGTCGTGTGCACTACAAACAGGGTCCGAATACGCTTCCAAGTACGACTGTCACTACTGGTCAGTGCGGCATACGGTATTCTCAGGCGGCGAAACACCTCCCAAGTTTCATCCGCCCCAAAAAGAAAAACTGGGAACTGAAAAAGGGATTACATACACCCTTAAGGGGGGGAGGGGGAGTACACCCTCACGACTGCATGGGATTATTATCAATAGAGCTGCCCCGTTCTTGCAGTACATATATTAAAAAAATTAAAAAAACAACAGCTGTGAGCTCGAGGATTTCGTCGAAGCTCATCTTTGCTAGCTGAGTGTAATACTTTGATCGCGCGTACTTACGGATTTTATATGTCCTCATGTAGGATGTACATCCCGTATGTGTATAAAATAAGAAAGAATGCTAACCGCACTCCAACCACTTCCGGACCAACGCCAGGAACGCCACTCTGAATACAACAAAGCAACAACACATACTCCTACTACTAGTACAACACACCACAAAACTCACCGAAAATACTACACTATTCATACTTTTTACGGGGGACCATAGTAAACACTAGTAAATAGGGGACCTACGGTGCAGACAAAAACCTATATATATATGTAACTATTTTTAGTAACAATAGTTGGTCCTATTTACTATGGTCCCCCTTGTAATACACTTATTAATAGTACATATAAAATACCCAGGGTTCTTTACGGTTTGGCGTCGTCACTGGTAGTAAAACACTAATTCGCTATGAAACCAGTACTATAACGAAGTCGGACAGACAAAAACGCGATCAAAGAGGGGCATACGACCAGGGGATCCAACCAACCAACTTGTATTCCGACATCCATCGTCTAACCTGCTCAGTTGCGATTTCAATATTTCGGTCTTTTCGATAAAACCGCATGAACCGACCACGGTTAAACATTTGTTAAATGTAGCTCAGCAGGTGATCGTGACTTGTTCTAGACGAGAAGGTCAGGTGTTAATACCACTCTGGGCGTAAATATAAGGACCGCTTGGGCATTAGCATGAAGATAAAGCGGTCCTTACAATTACGCCCCGAGTTTACTGGTAAAACAGCACGTGTATATATATATATACAAAAGTACCTCATGTTGTTGAGGCGTTCTTGCAAGGATCTCCGATCGCGAGGCCGTCTCGATCCGCCGGAAGACGCAGAGTCATCGACCTTCCCCGCCTCAGCCTCCCCCTCCCCCCCTCCCATCCCACTCCCACCAGCACCAGCACTAGCACCACCTTCGCCCTTTGGTTGCCCCGTCCGTCGTCTTGCCGCCGCGCAAACCACGACCTTTCTCGTCGAAACTACGGGCCTGGCCACACGGCAACGTAGGCAAGGCAACAAAACAACAAGGAAGGCGCAGCCGAACGGGGGGGGGGGGGGGATACTTCATTTTCATGCATGGCCGTAGTCGTGTGACCATAGACCCCCACATCTCTACAATGCCGGGACGGGGGGGAGGGGGGGCGTACTCATTTGTTGCTTGCCTTAGTCATTTGACCATTGACCACGCATCCCTTTCGAGACGGAGCACCGTTCCTACTCCTAATAGAGACACCTCCAACACTTGGGCGCTCATTACGTTGTTTCCATATATTACAGAGAAACCTTTTGCTAATCTTATCCCCTTCCTGCTTCGCCGCCTGTGGCCACCATCTATCTCCTAAGATAGCGATCGTTTTCTCGCTACTATTTAGTGTACCAAACTGCTCCATGTCACACTCGTCTATTTTCCTCATCTCCTCCTCAAGCACATCCCTTTCCTCCTTGTACCTTTCACATTCTCCCACTATGTGAACTCTACTCTCTATGGCTTTGCCACATGGGCACATCTGTGCATCTACTTCCTCCTCCTCCCGGCTACTGGTATACCTCCTTCTTCTTTCTGGCAGGTCCAGGTCCCCTACACGAAATCGCAGTTTCAGCTTTTTCGCGAAGTCCATTGGGCCGTGCAGATACCTTTTCATTCCTATTCCTTCTCTCAACCCCCCGTACATCTCTAAGTGTTCTTCCCCTTCCACCTTCTTTCTCAGTGCTAGCCTTTCCCTTCTTTCTATCCTTTCTTTTACTTCTGTCTTGTATCCGCTAAATTTCTCTATGACCAGCGTCTCTTTTTTGTTTCCTATATCCTTCCATACTTTCTCGACTACGCTATCCCACCTTATTCCAGCTCGCCCTTTGGTTACTTTCTCCCATACAGCTTTATCAGCTATGGCTGGCAACCTCTTATTTGGCATGTTCTTTACTTTATATTGCCATTTCAACTTACGCACGTCTCTATTTGTCTTAAGTGGGTACATTCCCAGTTCTGCTCTCAATACTGTAGGACAGCGGGGGGGGTTGGTGAAAGGGGTGCACCCAGGCCCTTCACGCGTACTAGGCACTTATATACATATGAATACCAGGTGCTTTCAAGTGTGCTATTAATAATACGAGGAACCGTGAGTAATTAGGACTTACGGTACACACAAAAAACTACATATTTTCCCTATTTTGACTATAAATACCAAGTTTTGGTTCTGTTCACTATGGTTCCTCGTAATAAGTTAACAGCGATCCACCAAACTTAAGAGCAGGGTCAGCTTTGAAGTATATGTGAAGAATAATAAACCCTTGAGCACTGCTGTATACACTAAGTATACTATTAATATACACCCACCAGGTTTCGGGGACAAGCTGTTTACTGTTTTCATTAGAGCATGACATTTTTTTCAACGTTTAGTTGAAAGGACATCTGAGGCACGAGAAAAAATTACGAAACCGCAGGAGGTCTTAGTCTCACACAGCGTATATACAACAAGTACAGTAGAAGAACAATGCACGCGCGTACAGTAATACATACACACATATGTACGCAAAGCTTGCGTACTTTTTTTGGGCGCGTGCCTTTCTCAGAGATACCGGTAGGCACACACGGGCAGCACGACAGCACGACCAACGATAACTGCTGTGAACAAGCCATTTGTGTGTGGCACGTGCCCCATGTCTCAAGTATTCGTATACCGTTTCTAAAGAAAAAACGTGACGTGTTTCTTTCTCTTCTTCTACTTGGTATTTTGATATTACGTATTTCCTTTTTTCTTCTGCGCTTTGTTGCGCTCTCTGCTCGCTACCGATGACATCTCTGTATATATGTACGAGTACTCGTAGTACGAGTAGCTCGTGACTTTGTGGCCCCGGAACTGACTTGTTTTTAGTATAGTTTTTACATGCGAGTATCTCTCCTGAACAGAAGAATCCACACGAAAACTATCATATTTATACCACAGGTATGTACGTACAAGGTACAATAGGTGTGAGTACGTATACATACGTCAATGTATCATAGTCGAGGGTCTACAGTAGTCTATCGTAGGGGCCAAGGACTACAAGAGAGACAGAACAAACGACGATATATCATAATAGCGGTCGAACGAGGAGATGAAGACAACGTCATCTCGACTCGACTCGTACGTTGCAGCAGCAGTCAATATGATACTGGGTACTCGTGCATATCAAGTTAAGTACACGCGTACACGCGTACCCGTAGGCGGCGCTATCTGCCACGGTTGTGGCGTGCCTATCTCCACTTGCCCAAGCACGCCTACGTATCATATGTATACGGTGGTGTGCCCTACAAAGTGGGGCCTGCGTATCATAAGCTCGAGCGAGGTGGTACTGCTCTAGACCCATGTATGGCGTTGGATCAGAATGGCTTCGAGGATGACAGATTGCTGCTGCTGCCGTACTTCGTCTGGCCTGTATTGTGCACGACCACAGTACAACTGCGTATATGGCCAGACATGATATGACAGGAGTAGTACTCGTAGTGCTTTCACGATATCGATGCCGATCTAGTGGGCTACTACTCGTACTGCTGTGAAGCTTACTGCTGTCATGGTCCATAGATGCCGAGAAATATCCGAACAGCTGGTACGGCGCACCAGAGGGTGCAGGGTGGTATATACCAGGTAGCTGGTACCGGTACATTGTAAGACAAGATACCTACGATCATGCATGTAACTATTAATACCCTGTTCGGGAAAGCTCCTATCATATGTACTGCTGTGCTTCATGTCGTGTGGTTTGCTGCGCCAGCGTTTTACCGCCCGAGGCTGCGGTGGGTGTTGGAAAAGCAACCAATACCACACACACTGCAAACATACTCGTTCGCCGAACAACGTTTAGATGTTTAGATCATGCATGAAGGCGGCGAGACTGCTGCTGCTGCATTTGCGGTTGCGATGCCGTGATATACCTGACAGGGCGGTGGAAAAGCTGTGTACCTGGTATAGAGCTCGCGACGGCGTACGTGTCGTATACTGGTGTACCTGGTACCTACCCGCTTACGTAGCCCAACAGGGCCATTGCGCATTGCACGGCAGCGCAATGCGTCATGCTGACGAAAAAACAGCGGTAACACGCGCGTGCGAGCACAGCCGCGTGACATGCGGGATGGGCATCTACATGGTGATACGATCAGACAGCAGATAGGCTGTTGTGTGTGCTTTGGTGTCGATCCTATGTGCCATCTGCTATCATATATGCAAACCTCCTACTCATGTTCTGGTACAACAAACAGCAGTAAAGCTGGCGCACAACAGCAATCTTGAGTGTGTTCTGCGAATCCATCACCATGGCCGTACCTGGGATACGCAGTAGTCCCCGGCGCACCGAGCTTGTCCCAATAGCTCCTTCGGTCGCCATATCGTGTCTCTGACGTTTGGCCGAAGCTTGGGCGCGGCACGAAGGCCGGGGCGCGTGGTGGCACCATGGATGGCGTCAGGGTCAGTGACGAAGTGCAATCTGGTGTCGTTGCAGCGCAACGTCGAGCTTGCCCGCCGAGGAATACGACGGCGGAAGCGAGCAAAAACATGTTTTCCTCGAGAGAGACACGTTTCGCTATCGGCGCATCTCAGTGCCAGGGGAGCGGGGAAGCCTGGGTAGAGCTGTGCAGTACAACTGCCTGCTGTGCCAGCTGTGCTTTGTCAGCTTCAAATCTCGACCGGCCTAAACTTGGAGTTCCATCGTTTTTTGTTGGCGTACCTTTCAAGGGGATGTCAACCCTGAAAAACCCGAGAATTTGGCGCTTTTTTGGCATGTGGCGCCGGGCTGCATCAGCACCCACTGCCCCCATGGACACAAATAGGCAGCGCCATTGGCAATCGTAGCTGGAAGCGTATATTCTGGCGGTGGTCATCTCAACTAAAGGCCTGGTCAACACGCCAACACTGCACATTGGCCAGGGTCAGACTTCGAATTTTTGAATTTAGGATGAAATCGAGCGATCAGGTGACGTAACTTCAACCATGAATTCAACGTCAGCGTCCGTGTGGCCCAATGGATAAGGCGTCTGCCTACGAAGCAGAAGATTCCGGGTTCGAGCCCCGGCATGGATTTTGTTTTTGCACCCTTCCCTCTCCAACGGGCTCCGGTACGACTGTCCGGTACCATACCCTGCTACTCTCACCACCAGCAGTACCAACGTGCACAGCTCATTTCATGCACTTCTTTTATATCACGGCTTCTAAAGGTAAGCGCCGGTTCATTTATCCATTGCTACGAGTATACATGACATAAACTGTGAATAATATCCGTGAATTGTCCGTGTGGCCCAATGGATAAGGCGTCTGCCTACGAAGCAGAAGATTCCGGGTTCGAGCCCCGGCATGGATTTTTCTTTTAAAACCCTTCAATAAATTCCAGTTGTCACACTGCTATATACGTACATACCGACCGACATCAATCAGTAGCAACGCGGTAAGCCGCGGTCTACTGGCCAATTAAATGTGTTGTTAAGCGTTGAGCACGAGCACGTCGTTGCCATCGATTTGCTACTACATATCATGATGCCACAGTTCGTTGCTTTTTTTGCTATTTAGATACCCAGCACTTACTTCGTAGGAGCCCTTTCCTATAAAACGACTATCAATACTACACTGCTACTGTTTGTGTACGAGGCTCATCATTATTAGGTGATTTTTTCCCTTTCTCGTATCGCTGAAATTATATACGAGATCTTTTCACTCAAAAGTTTTTTTTTATTTCCCCAAGGCTTTTTCACGGTGCGTTTTTTTTCTAGATACTGTATACCGGTAGTTAGTGCGGTGCGCACCGAAGCACACCGCACCTCACCGTACAAAAGGATTCCTCAAACATGTGCCATGCCAAAACATGAACGATTGATTGTGTTATCGTCGAGGTTACCGTTGCACATCGCTCCGCCCCGCCACCCGTCTCGTCCTCGCCGATCTCGACCACCCCTCCCCTTCTTGCCCACACTGCGCAACCCTGCGGCGACCGTGCGGTAGTATCTAGGTTGGGACGTAACCGATCGGTGGGGAAAAAAAACAATACTAGTCGATGCCTGCCTCAACCACATTGTTTGCCTCGTTGGCATCGTTCGTCATAAAGCCCATTTATGGTTTTCGGCAGCGTTGTAGGCGACGGTGCTTGTTACACGCAAATAAGACGCATACATACGCAACACGTTGTCTAATTGGTACTGGTACGCGGTAGGCGACACACACACACCACGCTTGCTTGCCTTGACGCGTTTCGTCGCCCCTTTTTTGCAGCATATACTGCTGTCCCTTTGGTGCCTCGAAAGCGACTCGCTATCTCCCACTTATTCTCGGTGCCTATGGCTCCGGCTGCCACAGCGCTTCCAACGGCAGTCAGTAGTGTTGAAAGGGGAAAAACAAACGCGTGTGTGTTGATGTTGACACACGCACGTTTTGTGCATCCCGCTTACACGCGACCACAACGGTACAGCGCCCCCCCCCTCCACCACCTCCTAGGCCTTACGAAACCCTCCTTGAGTCCTCTATGCCCGCCATTACGTACTTATTTCATGAACGCGGTTGGTATCAAGCGGTTGTCCCTCTGGATAGCCATATCATTCGCCCCGCTCACCTTTGGTTTGGTCGCCCTCGCCCCCCCCCCCCC
>MEHQ01003840.1:271246-307476 GCA_008828725.1 Saccharina japonica | reverse complement strand
GCCCCCCCCCCCCCCCCCCCCCCCCCCCCCCCAACTCGTCACAGACCCCCCACCATGCCGAACCCTCTCACTTGAGGCTAAGCAATTATTCCTCCGTTCCCTCTGCTGACGCCCCTTCTCCGTCCTGATGCCTGCCCCCTCCTCAGGACGCCCTCCAATGGCTCGTTCAACTAGTCAACCGCCCCTCCCCTACTGATCTCCCTCCGGCGTCCCGTCCCCAACCCTCAGCTCCTCGTCTCCTTCCCCTTGTGCCGGGTCTTTATTATGTGACGCTTTGCAACAGCTGGCTAAACAATCCCACCGCCATTCGCCCTCCTGACACCCGTTTCCTGTCCTCAACCCCCCCTCCTCCCCTCAAAATTCCCTCAAATAGCTTGCCCAGCACGTCCACCGCCATTCCCACACTGATTCCCATCCTACGTCCCGCACCCGCCTCCCAACTCCTCCCCCCTCTCCCCCCCCCGTGGCTGCCTCTCCTACCTGACGCCCTCCAGCAACTCGCTCAGCATTTCCGCCTCCAGCAAACCCTGTTGATGCTCCTCTCGCGTCCTGAGGATCCCCTGTCCTCTAAAGATGCCTTCCAACAGCTTGCGAAGAAAAACCACCACCATCCCTTACTGGTCCCCCTCCCGCATGTCAGGCCGTATTACCCGATGATTTTCTCCAACAGCTCGCGCTAAGAAAATCCCTCCACCGATCCGCCTGCTGACGCCTGTACATCGTTTTGGTACTTCCCTCTGCCTGAAGACGCCCTCTAAAATCTCGCGTGCCCCTGCTGATGCCCCGTACATCGTTCTGACCCCCTCGCCCCGCTGAAGATGCCCTCAAATAGCTCGCTTAGCAAACCTACAGCCCTTTTCCTGCTGATCCCTGTCCTCCGTGCTGCCCTCTACCCCCCAATTCCTCACCTCCACCCCCTCTTGCCGAGTCCTCTTACCTGACGCCCTTCAATGAACTCGCTATGCAAATCCACCACCCTTTAGTCACGGGTTCCCGTCCGCCGTCCTTCCCCCCCCACCTCGCCCGCCCCCGTACCGTGCTCTCTTACCTGACACCCTCCAACAGGTCGTTAAGCAACCCCTCCACCTTTCCCCCTCCTGGTGACCCTCTCCCGTCCTTATGCCCCTCCCCCGTCTCAACATACCCTCCAACAGCTTGCCTTCAAAATAGTATACCGCTCTTTCCCTGATTGTTTCGCTCCCGCAATTGGTCCCCGCCCCCCAGCACCTCAGCCCCCCCCTCGCCTCCCCCCGCTCACTGGGCCCTCTTACCTGATCCCCTCCAACAGTTCGCTGACATAATTCCCCGATGTTCCTCATGCTGGCGCTCCTCCCTCATTATGATGCCCCAGATCCTTTCGAAACGCGCTCCAATGGCTCGCTCAGCAAATCCAAGATCATCCCCCCTACTGATTCCAGCCGCACGGACCGCACCCGCACACTCAAGTCCTCACCCCCTCCTACCCGTTCCGGGCCCTCTTACCTGAGGCCTTTCAACAGGTCGCTCAGCAATCTATCCACTATTCTCCATGACGACGCCCCTCCCCCGCCCTGAAGCCCTCCCCCCCCCCTACGATGCTTTCCAATAGCTTGCCCTGCAAGCCCACTGCCCTTCCCCTACTGATCGCTCTGCCGCGTCCCTCCTCCGTCCCCCACCGCCTCCTCCCCTTACCGGGCCCTCTTTCCTGACACTCTCCGATAGCTCGCTGAACAATTTTTCCTATATACGTTTCTCCTCTTCATGCTAATCCCCCGACCTGATGCCGCCCCCCTTCTGAAGATGCCCTCCAATAGCTCGCTCAGCAAACGTGCTGCCCTTTCCATGCCGACCGCCGCCCCCCGTCCCGAACCCATACCTCAACACCTCGAACATCTACCCCGTGCCAGGTACTCCTACCCGACGCCCGCCAAGAACTCGCCAATGGCTGCTCCTTCATTGCTCTTACTGACGACACTCCCCCGTTCCTCTCCCCCCCCACCCCCTCGGTGCTCCGTCTCGAAAGGGACGCCGTTGGTCGATGGTCAAATCCTAACGGCAAGCCAACAAAATGAGTACGCCCCCCCCCCCCCCCCCTCGACATGCTCTCCAAAACCTCGCTCGATAATTCCACAGCCCTTCCCCTACTGAATCCCAGCCGTACCCTCCCTACCACAACTCCTGAGCCCTCACCCTCTGTGCCGAGCCTTTTCACCTGACGCCCTCCTGCAGCTCGCTTAGGAATCCCAGCTCCATTCTCGCTGCTGACGCTCCTTTTTCATCTTCATGCTCCCCCCTTCCCCTCTGGGTGCCCTGCAAACGTGCGCTTACCAAATCTACGACATTTCCCCTTCTGACTCCACTCCCTGGTCCTGGTGCCACCCGCAACTCCTAACGACCACCCTCGGGTCGGGACCTCTTACCTGATGCCATCCTATAGATCCTTAAGACAATTACACCGGCATTCTCCTCGCTGATGCCCAATCTACCCCCAGCCCCTACATTGACCTTCCTGCTCCCGCCCCGCCTTCCAGCTCCCGGCCTCCAGCAGCTCGCCTAGCAGCTCCAACGCCGCAATCGACTGCCACCCCTACATTACCTTCCTGCTGTCATCTCCCCACCAGCTCCCGTCCCCCATTCCAGCTCCCGCCCTCCAACAGACCACCTAGCAGCTGCACGACCCCAAGTTACCCCTGTCCCCAACATTCGCTTCCTGTGCTACCCCCCCTGCCAGCTCCCACCCTCCAGCAGCTCGCCAAGAAGCTCCACTTTCCCAATATGTCCCGACCCACTACATTCCCTTCTTGCTGCCACCCCCCCTACCAGCTCCATCCCTCCTGTAGCTCGCCCACCAGCTCCATCGTCCCGATCTACCCTCAGTCCTTACACCCCCTTCCTGCTGCCACCCGTCCTTCCAGCTCCCGCCCTCCAGCAGCTCGCCAAGCAGCCCCACCGCCCAGATCCACCCCCACCCCCTACATCCCCATCCTGCTGCCGTCGCGCCTTCCAATTCCTGCCATTAAGCAGCTCGGCAAGCAGCTCCACTGTCCCAATCTACCGCCACCCCCCGTATTCCCTTCCAGCTGCCACCCGCCCTTTGCTTGATTCCGCCCTCCAGCAGCTCGCCAGGCAGCTCCACCACTCCTATCTACCCCCATTCCCTATATTCCCTTCCTGCTTCCAACCCCCCGTACCAGCTTCCGCCCTCCAGCAGCTCGCCAAGCAGCCCCACCGCCCCAATATTGCCCCATCCACCATATTCCTTTCCTGCTGTTACCCCCTCTTCTGGCTCCCGCCTTCCAGCAGCTCGCCAGACAGCTGCAATGCTCTAATCTACCCCCACCCCCTGCGTTGTCTTCCTGCCGCCACCCCCCCTATGGTGCTCCGTCTCGAAAGGGATGCGTGGTCAATGGTGAAATGACTAAGGCAAACAACACATGAGTACGCCCCCCCTCCTAGCGGCGAAACAGGAAGGGGATAAGGTTAGCAAAACATTTCTTTGTAGTACATGGAAAAAACGTGATGAGCGCCCAACTGTTGGAGGTTTCTCTAGTAGGAGTAAGAACGGTGATCCGTGTCTAAAGGGATGCGTGATCAATGGTCAAGATGACTAAGGCAAGCAACAAAGTGACTGAGGCAAGCCGCCCCCACTGTTCAGCTCCCGCCCTCCAGAAGATTCCCGAACAGCTCCACCGCCCCAATATACCCCCGCCCCATATATTCCCTTCCTGCTGCCCCCGCCCCTTTCCAGCTCGCGCCCGCCAACAACTTCACCGTCGTAATATATCCCGACCCACTAACCCCCTTCCTGCTGCCACCCCCCATTCGAGCTCCCGCCCTCCAGCAGCTCACCAAACAATTTCACCGTCCCAATCTACCCCCAACCCCTACATTCCCTTCCTGCTGCCACCCCCCGTGTGCAAGTTCCTGCCCTCCAGCAGCTCACCCAGCAGCTCACCCAGTAGCTCTACCACCCCAATCTACCCCCACCCCCCACATTTCCTTCCTGCTGCCGCCTCCCATTTCCTGCTCCCACTCTCCAGTAGCTCTCCAGGCAGCTCCAACACCTCAATATACCCCAACCCCTACATTCCCTTCGTGATGCCGCCACTCCTTCCAGCTCGCGCCCTCCAGCAGTTCGCCAAGCAACTCCGACGACTCAACCTACCCCCACCCCCTACATTCCCTTTCTGCTGCCACCCCCCCTACCAGTTCCCGCTCTCCAGTACCTTGCCAGACAGCTCCACCGCCCCCATCTACCCTCGACTCCTACATCCGCTTCCTGCTGCTGCTGCCCCCCCTTCCAGCTCGCGCCCGCCAACAGCTCGCCAAGCAACTCCACCGCCTCAATCTACCCCCACCCGCTACACCCCCTTGCTGTTGCCACCCCCCCTACTAATTCCCGCCCTCCAGTAGCTTGCCAAGCAGCTCCACCGCCCCAATCTACCCTCGACCTCTCCGTCCCCTTCCTGCTGTCACCCCCCCTTTCCAGCCCCCGCCCTCCAGTAACTCGCCAAGCAAATCCACCGCCACAGTATACCCCCACTTCTACCTTTCCTTCCTGCTGCCACCCTCGCTCCGAGCTCCCGCCCTTCAGAAGGCCCACTACCCCAATCTACCACCACCCCCTACAGTCCCTTCCTGCTGCTACCCGCCCTTTGCAGCTTCCGCCCTCCAGCAACTCGCCAAGCAGCTCCACCACCCCAATCTACCCCCACCCCCTACATCCCCTTCCTGCTCCCACCACCCCTACCAGTTTCTAACCCCCCTTCCAGCTTCCGCCCTCCAACAGCTCGCTAAATCGCTCCGCCATTCCCGTCGCTGATGCCTGTCCCCCATCATGATGCCCCGCCCCCCACTCAAGACGTACTCCAACAGCTCGCTAGGAAAATTCACCGCCCTTTGCCTGCTGAGTATTATCGTCCCCCGTCCTGGTGCCTCCGCCCAAACGCTCACCTGTTCTCCACCCTTCCCCCCCATGCTTGGTCCTCTTACCTGACGCCCTCAAACAGCCCGCTCAGCAAATTCCCCCGCCGTTCCCCCTCCTGATTCCCCTCGCCTGTCGTGATCCCCACCCCCACCCCCATCAAGATACCTTGAAAGAGCTCGTTCAGAAAGCTCATTACCCCATTCCTGCTGGTTCCCGTCCCGTCCTGGCCCCCCTTCCCCACTCCTCACGCTTGTGCCTACCTGCCGAGCCCTCTTACCTAATGCCCCTCCAACACTGGCTACAGCAATTATTCCACCATTCCCCCTGCTGACGGCCTTCCTCCGTCTTGATGCCCCCCCCCCCCCCAAGCCGCCCTCCAATTGATAGATGAGCATATCCACCTCCCTTCCCGTGCTGATTCCCCCCCCCCGTCCTGGCGTCTCCCCTCAAGTGCCTCAGCCCCCCCCCCCCCCCCCCCCGCAGCCTTCATTCGAACCTGTCATCCATATGCAAGTCCGCCTCACAAACGGTTTCTTAGTAGGATGCAGCTCACCCTTCATGCGACTCGCCCAACACCTCACGGCGCTTCGCTCTTGGTACAAACAATGTCTGCCTGTTTGATGAAAACCCGACATGCTCCGTTCCGGTATTATAGGGATGCAAGGGTCTATGGTCATACAACTACGGATATGCACGACATGAGTACACCCCCCCCCCCCTCGCTGGCTCGCCGGGGACGCGGCGGCACGTTCGGCTTCTGACGGTTTTCGAGCCCATTGCCGGTGCACTATCTTTCCTTTTAACGTTTGGCGCTCCTTCAGGAGGCTTCGTAACCTCGCAGGGTATAGAAGAGGTGTGGACGTGGGTTTTAAGGAGCCGCATCTTCGAGGAACCGGTATTTCCGCGATTCTTCCTTAATTCTGCTTGTACTTATTAATAGGGTGGGCTAGTGTTATAGTATTGCCCTGGAAGGTCAGTCAAGGCCCCTCGATTAGGAGAACGGGACATATGGTCGTACGTATTGCTTGGGAGGCCTGTACGTATTGGGAACAGGGGTTACTGACGAGGCAAGAGCTGAGCCCCTCTTCTCGGACCTTCACGGGACCGACATCAACAGTACCATAGAGCAAATCCAAGCACACAGACTTACGTGGGTGGCAAAACGCGGTAACCGTTTGGTCTAGGCAAACCTGAGAGGGGATGGATACGTGTGTGTCCCAAGCAAGCAGTCTATTTACAGTGTTCCGTCTTTTTTAACTAGTAGTTTCCCACTGCAATTATTTCTCAACTCTAATTCCAAAGGATATTCCCCAAGAAAAAAAAACCTGGTTGCAATTCCAAAAGGGTTAAGACCACGGGTGGGAGCACGGAATCTTTACAAAAACAAAAACGAGTTTCAAAAGTGGGGAGGTTCCTTCGGTTACAGTTTCATAATCGAGCGGCAGGTTTCCAAAATAAGGTGCGTTTGGTGACAGTCCCCCTAGCACGCAGTGAAAGTGGAATAAGGCCAAAAACACACACCAACAGGAAGACACACAACTTTTGAACGTAGTTTTCAGGGCTTTTGGGCGGCGGAAAATCAGTCGGCTGGGTGGTTTGGCCACGCCCGCCCCCCTCTCTGTGCAGCGTGGGTGTACTAAAATAATCTAAACCGCCGCGATAGGCAAGATACTGATGCTACGATGGGCTCGAAATGTTGAAGGATTCCCGTGTGTCGTGGGACACTACAGGAAATGGGCACTCACTCGAAGCATACAACGCCACCACGCAAAAAAAAAAACATACCAGGTACGTAGTGTTTGGACCCACATGCCATGGCGGCGACAAAACATAACTGGTGGGCACGTTGCTCAACGCAATCAGCATAAAGAGCACTCTCGGCCATGAACACAACCAGCGACGACTTCTGCTACTACCGCTTGGGAGACGAGAACCCAGAAAAACCAGCC
The DNA here is from genome assembly GCA_008828725.1 of Saccharina japonica. Taxonomy (NCBI): domain Eukaryota; class Phaeophyceae; order Laminariales; family Laminariaceae; genus Saccharina; species Saccharina japonica. The sequence continues at coordinate 300,621 of MEHQ01003840.1, read as the reverse complement.
AGCTTATCCCCACAGACTTGGAGAGAGAGAGAGAGTAGTGTAGTTTACGGTGAATATATGAAGCCCCACGTGGCAGGAACAAAACATCAAACAAATACAACAGCATTTAACAATGCATGTCGCAAACAAAACACTTACTTCTCTGTATTGTGGAGTGGAGTGCATTTTTCGTCATAGCAATCGATCTCTACAATACACCCCATCCAAATTGACTGAAATGTACCGTTACGGTACCCGTATGTTATTACGGAGGACCATATTAAATAGGGACTACTGTAATATCGTTAGCAAAAAATGTGAAATATATGGGTGTTTGTGTGTACCGTAAGTCCTATTTAATATGGACCCCCATAATAGAGATGCCAGAGGGCAGGAGGTGGGGAAAAAGACGCACTGATCGGACCCTGAATATGCCGTTCGACGCGTTCATTCCATAGATAGGACGCTGCGCATGTATCTGACCTGCACAGTTATAATAGGTGCGCATATGACCAGAGGGTGGCACATACAGTACAGTACAGGACACCTAACAAGAAACAGGCTAATAAGGAAAGCCAGGCTGAAATTCAAAGGTAAATAATAAATTCGGGAGTCGTTATCTTGAAATTAGTGTCGAAAGCACCCTCTCTCAAATAAGAAATCCAGCCTGGACCATATTTCCTGTTTCTTATTACAGTAGTAGTATATAGGTGTCCGGTGCTGCTGTACAGTAGTTGGCAGCTACAGGATCACGACCAAGCTATGAAATTATGAACAAGATAGCACCGTAACTGATACCACACGTGATTTGAATCCGGAAATACCCGTCAACGATCTTCGCTTGGCTCCCCGTGTTGTCGTCTCCAAGTACTCTATCTCTCGCTAACAAACAGCAAGCAGCAGCAACACATCGATCGTCGTCAACTTCCACAAACAAACAAACACAGCCGGTTTGTTTTCCTGGAAATCATCCCCCCCCCCGTGCATCATCAGTTTCTTCGCTGTGCGGCCCTCCAGTAGATCTACAGTACAACAACAGTACGATATGCGCGAGAAATACAGCGAGGGGAGCGCGCATGGGTTTTGCAGGGACGACCTCGCAATAAACTCTCGTATTTCTGTTTGTTCTTTCTTTGCTCTGTTTGCTCTGGGCACTGGGATACTGTGATGACACTCACTTTATTCTTGATTCCCAACGGGCGGCCCGAACGATCCATTCTTCTTGATGAGATTTCGTCGGCATTGAGGTCTTCCTCTGATCTTCTTGTACAACAACAAGGAGAGTACGGGTGCGCCGCCGGTGACCGTTCAACGCGTCATCCAATATTCTCGCCTTGGTTTTGTCTGCCCCCGACGACCGGTGAATCTCAGCTCAGCTCCCCACATGGTCTCTATCAAACGACCACAACAAACAAGATTTTTTACTCACAGAATAGGGTCTTACGTCTTACACACCAACGACCATAAGTCTGGGTTTTGGAGAACCAACCGTGGAGTTGCTTATGTGGTGTGGTGCTCACAACAAGACAGGAAGTGCGCCCCTGGAGGCCACGGTGCGGGCGATGCTGGCAGCCTCGACGGGCTGCAAGAAGCAGGGGGTACAGGCCAGGGTTTTGTTTTCCCCCCTCTCCTTTTCTCCCTGCTCCCTGAAACTCGAATCATGATCTTGATTATATGCGGCGCAACCAAAATGAAGCGGCACAAAGCACTCCAACCAGCGAATCAAAAACGAGATTTTTTTCCCCTGTCCCTTTTTAGATGGCGCCTGCGTATAACGCGAAAACTGAGGATACGATGAGATATGAGATGCGAGAGAATCAAACGCCACGATGCCGGTGAGCCCTAGCTACACCAGTGAACTAATGGTGGCCTTGAAAGCGTGCCATAGGTCCTAACCACCTCGTGAACCCTTCAGAATACCATCACGTGCTTCTAGAATCGCGGTCAGAGGGAGAAAATATGAGTTTGTCGCAACCCAAGATTCAAGTTTGTTTCCACAAAGTTGACGTTCGTACAATAGTAGAACTAGTAGCAATAGCAGTACGTCGTATCAGGTAGTCTCGAACATCACCAGCGCTTATATCGCCCATCGGCGTGCGTGCGCGAGCTTGCCAGCGTGAGCAAGGCTGTATGCTGCACCGTGACGTCTCGGTCGGCTGTATGCTGCACCGTGACGTCTCGGTCGGCTTCTTTAGCCCCTCACTCTCTTTCTCTGTACCCCGCACAACTGCTGGTGTTCATCATGCATCCTGCCGCATGCCCAAAGAGAAAGTACTGCTACTGCTGCTGCTGCTGTAACGTGATGTCTCCATTCTTCATTTTCACTCCGCAACCAGAACTCTGCCACGTACTCGTATACGAGTATCGCACATACCGGGTGCAGGTGAAGGTACCTGTGGTTCTGTTATGTGCCAGAGGTAGCATTTACCTGGTACTACCGTACAGCAGCTACGTATTGATATTGATATTGCAGCTACGTATTGATATTGATATTGATATTAGAGACAACAGTAGTAATACACATGGGTGATCAGTTCTTGTAGTTTGTCCTCAAGAAACGCTGTTCTGCATCTGTAACACGAACAACACAAACCTATGGGTGATGACCATCACCCATAGACACAAACTCTACTGGTACCCACTTGTGTACCTGGCTGCTGGTATTCGGCTGCAGCTGCTGTTATTGTTGTTGTGCTGCATTTTCCTCAAGAGCTTTTATTTATTGTTCGTCGGACTGTCGCCGCCGAGCACTGCTGCCCCGGTCTCAGCGTTGCGCACCCTTCAGCCTTCCCTCTTTATCTCGAATGTTTTGCAGACTACAGCAGCAGTAGTAGTGCACCAAGTATAGATAGACTACGTACAGTAGTCGATACCATACGTACGTACAGGAAGTGACAAGTCTTGCTTCTCGTCTCTCCCCGGCTGCGGTTAATCTGTATACTTCGTATATATTCGTGTATAAAACAGAAAGTTGTCTGTTGGTACTGTCTGTTGGTATCGTATTAGTCTACAGTAGTTCTTGTAATATGTATAGGAGGAAAGTGCAGGTACAACTGCTGCGCATATAATAAGAAGCCTTGAAATGGAGGCACGCCCTGGTTTTCACCCTGCCTTACGGCCAACGCCGTGCACATATTTACATGCTTATTTTATTATTACATTTTCTCGTACTCGTACTACTTTCAGGTCTTTGTCCTCAAGGTAAAGTGCGAGCTCGATAATGTCGGGTCGATGAAGGCGGACGAGAACAACAAGTGGATCGTCACGATGCAGAGCCCGGACGAGGGGGAGCGACGGGAGCACGTCGAGGTGACTCGCGCGCGGAACGAGGAACTGGTCGGCAGCAGGTGAGACGGAGCAGAAGGAACAGTCCATGTTTTTTTTTGGTCATACACAGCAACAGCAGCAGCAGCAGCAGCAGCAGCAGCAGCAGCGGTAGCAGAGCTAGCAGGTCGAAACACGGCACGGCATGAAATGCATACGTGCACCTATTAACCCGTTTAGGACTGCACCCCCGTTTCGGAGACAAATGACTTGAAATTGGACTGAGATGTTTGTTTCTGTAACGCGCGGTACTAAAAAGAGTTAATGTTAATAGCAGCAGCAGTTAAGGCCAATTGCATGTTGTTTACAGCTCCGCATACACGCGGTCTGTTGTGGACGGGTGGTGCTCAGACTGTACCAAGGTACGTTGCAAAGAGCGCGTGATCGGTGGTGGTCGAGGGACAAGGCACGGTCGAATCTACCTCCGTCGAATGTACAAGATGCCGCCTATATGAGCCCTGACCAAATGCGCGTCGGTGGGTTTATCGCTCATCTTCGTCCCAGGCGAACAAGCCTTGTTCGGGCGCATTGCACGAGTGGGCAATTCAACCGGCGCGTGCGACGCTTTGTTCTCCTACTCTTGCTAGTTCAGGCTCGTGAGCCCTCAGGTTAGGAGCTAACCTTCCCTGTTGAGAAGCCTTGTGCTGTTTTTTCCGTTCGACTCAATCATGCAAGCCGACAAGGTCGGTCCCCTCTTCATTGTTCGTAAAATGGCGTGCACAAGCCCTTCGTTCCCACCGTTTGCTCGCATTAATGTTTTCTCTCTCTTTCTCTCTCGTTAATGTTTTATCTCTCTCTGTTTGCGGGTTTTTTGCTTCGCCGTCGCGATACACCAAGTAAGCCACACCCACCCGCTCCCACCCTCCTGCGTTTTGCCGCGCGCCCGTCACATTGACCTCCCGCTCGCACCCCCCCCATGCCCAAAGAGAAAGTACTGCTACTGCTGCTGCTGCTGTAACGTGATGTCTCCATTCTTCATTTTCACTCCGCAACCAGAACTCTGCCACGTACTCGTATACGAGTATCGCACATACCGGGTGCAGGTGAAGGTACCTGTGGTTCTGTTATGTGCCAGAGGTAGCATTTACCTGGTACTACCGTACAGCAGCTACGTATTGATATTGATATTGCAGCTACGTATTGATATTGATATTGATATTAGAGACAACAGTAGTAATACACATGGGTGATCAGTTCTTGTAGTTTGTCCTCAAGAAACGCTGTTCTGCATCTGTAACACGAACAACACAAACCTATGGGTGATGACCATCACCCATAGACACAAACTCTACTGGTACCCACTTGTGTACCTGGCTGCTGGTATTCGGCTGCAGCTGCTGTTATTGTTGTTGTGCTGCATTTTCCTCAAGAGCTTTTATTTATTGTTCGTCGGACTGTCGCCGCCGAGCACTGCTGCCCCGGTCTCAGCGTTGCGCACCCTTCAGCCTTCCCTCTTTATCTCGAATGTTTTGCAGACTACAGCAGCAGTAGTAGTGCACCAAGTATAGATAGACTACGTACAGTAGTCGATACCATACGTACGTACAGGAAGTGACAAGTCTTGCTTCTCGTCTCTCCCCGGCTGCGGTTAATCTGTATACTTCGTATATATTCGTGTATAAAACAGAAAGTTGTCTGTTGGTACTGTCTGTTGGTATCGTATTAGTCTACAGTAGTTCTTGTAATATGTATAGGAGGAAAGTGCAGGTACAACTGCGTATGCTGCACCGTGACGTCTCGGTCGGCTTCTTTAGCCCCTCACTCTCTTTCTCTGTACCCCGCACAACTGCTGGTGTTCATCATGCATCCTGCCGCATGCCCAAAGAGAAAGTACTGCTACTGCTGCTGCTGCTGTAACGTGATGTCTCCATTCTTCATTTTCACTCCGCAACCAGAACTCTGCCACGTACTCGTATACGAGTATCGCACATACCGGGTGCAGGTGAAGGTACCTGTGGTTCTGTTATGTGCCAGAGGTAGCATTTACCTGGTACTACCGTACAGCAGCTACGTATTGATATTGATATTGCAGCTACGTATTGATATTGATATTGATATTAGAGACAACAGTAGTAATACACATGGGTGATCAGTTCTTGTAGTTTGTCCTCAAGAAACGCTGTTCTGCATCTGTAACACGAACAACACAAACCTATGGGTGATGACCATCACCCATAGACACAAACTCTACTGGTACCCACTTGTGTACCTGGCTGCTGGTATTCGGCTGCAGCTGCTGTTATTGTTGTTGTGCTGCATTTTCCTCAAGAGCTTTTATTTATTGTTCGTCGGACTGTCGCCGCCGAGCACTGCTGCCCCGGTCTCAGCGTTGCGCACCCTTCAGCCTTCCCTCTTTATCTCGAATGTTTTGCAGACTACAGCAGCAGTAGTAGTGCACCAAGTATAGATAGACTACGTACAGTAGTCGATACCATACGTACGTACAGGAAGTGACAAGTCTTGCTTCTCGTCTCTCCCCGGCTGCGGTTAATCTGTATACTTCGTATATATTCGTGTATAAAACAGAAAGTTGTCTGTTGGTACTGTCTGTTGGTATCGTATTAGTCTACAGTAGTTCTTGTAATATGTATAGGAGGAAAGTGCAGGTACAACTGCTGCGCATATAATAAGAAGCCTTGAAATGGAGGCACGCCCTGGTTTTCACCCTGCCTTACGGCCAACGCCGTGCACATATTTACATGCTTATTTTATTATTACATTTTCTCGTACTCGTACTACTTTCAGGTCTTTGTCCTCAAGGTAAAGTGCGAGCTCGATAATGTCGGGTCGATGAAGGCGGACGAGAACAACAAGTGGATCGTCACGATGCAGAGCCCGGACGAGGGGGAGCGACGGGAGCACGTCGAGGTGACTCGCGCGCGGAACGAGGAACTGGTCGGCAGCAGGTGAGACGGAGCAGAAGGAACAGTCCATGTTTTTTTTTGGTCATACACAGCAACAGCAGCAGCAGCAGCAGCAGCAGCAGCAGCAGCGGTAGCAGAGCTAGCAGGTCGAAACACGGCACGGCATGAAATGCATACGTGCACCTATTAACCCGTTTAGGACTGCACCCCCGTTTCGGAGACAAATGACTTGAAATTGGACTGAGATGTTTGTTTCTGTAACGCGCGGTACTAAAAAGAGTTAATGTTAATAGCAGCAGCAGTTAAGGCCAATTGCATGTTGTTTACAGCTCCGCATACACGCGGTCTGTTGTGGACGGGTGGTGCTCAGACTGTACCAAGGTACGTTGCAAAGAGCGCGTGATCGGTGGTGGTCGAGGGACAAGGCACGGTCGAATCTACCTCCGTCGAATGTACAAGATGCCGCCTATATGAGCCCTGACCAAATGCGCGTCGGTGGGTTTATCGCTCATCTTCGTCCCAGGCGAACAAGCCTTGTTCGGGCGCATTGCACGAGTGGGCAATTCAACCGGCGCGTGCGACGCTTTGTTCTCCTACTCTTGCTAGTTCAGGCTCGTGAGCCCTCAGGTTAGGAGCTAACCTTCCCTGTTGAGAAGCCTTGTGCTGTTTTTTCCGTTCGACTCAATCATGCAAGCCGACAAGGTCGGTCCCCTCTTCATTGTTCGTAAAATGGCGTGCACAAGCCCTTCGTTCCCACCGTTTGCTCGCATTAATGTTTTCTCTCTCTTTCTCTCTCGTTAATGTTTTATCTCTCTCTGTTTGCGGGTTTTTTGCTTCGCCGTCGCGATACACCAAGTAAGCCACACCCACCCGCTCCCACCCTCCTGCGTTTTGCCGCGCGCCCGTCACATTGAACCCTCTCCGCTCCGGCACCCCCGCCCTCCAGAGGAACGGCCAACTTTGTTGGTGAAGTGGCAGGGGGCCAAGAAACAGGCCACGGCGAACATCGTTGACATCAAGAAGGTGCCGCTTTTTTATTTCTGCGTCGCCTGTAGCTACAGTAGTTATATTCGTACACGTAGTAATTGATAAGAATGTCTCGTGCTGTACTAAATACTCAGTTTACCAGTGGATGGTATCAAGAGGTAATTTACGAAAAAGGAACAACGGACGAACCAAAAAACTCATCCGCCGACCTGTGTACGTATAGAGTCGATGAACAGTTGAAAGTTATTTAAAGCTTTCAGCCAAGTCTTGTTGATAATTGATAGTTGTGTTTTCACACAAAGGCCCACGTTTTTTTTTTTTTTTTTTTTGCCGCACGTGCTCAGTCAGTCAAGTCTCCTAACGATCTATGAATATATAATATACCGCCATGCGCCCTCCCGACTTTTTCCGTCGAATCATGGTGTCACTTCATTTCTTTTTCTTCTTCATTTTTTGTATTTTTGTTTCGGCCGTGCTCTTTCTTTCCCCTCCCTTCCTCGACCCGGCGTGTGGTTGAGAAGGTGACGACTGCAGGGGAGATCAAGGGGGAACAGTCGGGAGAGTTCGTGCCCATCTTGGCGCTCGACTGCAGGTGACAGACAAACCTACCGCATAATTATGCTATTCCGGGTGGGCTAATGTAGTAACAGTAGCAATCAGAACCCACGATGGGGCACAAAAGTCATGTATCCCCTTATGTTTACACACCGCATTGGTTATGATGTAACTATGTTCCCCGATTAGTAAACGGCTCCACGTAAGTAAGTGCCGCGGCGGCGGCGGCGGGGGGAGTGTACTCGATAATCATGCATGGCCGTAGTCGTATGACCATAGACCCTCTCATCCCCACAATGCCCGGACGGAGCATGTCGGGTTTTCACCGACCAGGCAGGCATTGCTAGCACCAAGCGCGAAGCGCCGTGAGGTTGTTCGGCGAGTCGCATGAAGGGTGAGCTGTATCCTACTAAGAACCGCTTGTGAGCAGCTTCAATGAGTGGTGGGGGGGGGCGCTATTTTCGCGCGAAAACGGGCGATAAACCAGAGTAAGATCCCTCCCCCGTCAAACCGAAAATGCGAATAACGCCTCGGCCACATGGTAGCAAACGCCCCCCCCTCTCAATTTTTTAGTGGGGTGAACGCCCCGGGGCCCGAGTGGACAAGTCATTAGAGTGTGAGAAATGGAACGGTTTCCGAAGCAGGAGCAAGGGGGGGTGCTTCACATAGGAGAGTTGAAAAAACGGGTATATAGGGGTACATGTTTTTTTTCGCCAGTTTTTTTTCGCGCAACGAAACAAAGGCAAAAACCTAACGATGATAACAAAGATCAGACGAGGACAGAGATAAAACCCAAACATGTTTTTGTTCGACGTTCTGCCTTTCAAAAAATTGATTGCCACCCCAGCCCGCCTCCAAACGAGAACCACCGTGTGCTATCATGCATTGGACGTGGCGTTTATACCCTATTTAGAGCTATAGCAGCATCCATACCCGCGTTTTTTATGGGGGAAATACTACTTGGATTTAGCGTAGTGCGGGTAAATTATGGGCTCGGATGATATGTTGCTTTGCAGAACGTATATTTAGTACAAGAGGGTCATAACGTTGTCACCAATCATTTTTTTGTCTTGAGGATGCGACACACAACGACAGCCGCCTGGCATATCATCCTGTTGTACTACATTTCCTCGCCGTACTTTTTTTTTTTCGTGCTGTTTAGTGTGCGCGCGCGGGTATCGTCGCTTTTTTATTGCCCCCTGTTTTTTCCTCGACCCCCCCCCCCTAGGACCCATGCCTGGTTGGTGAAAACCCAACGTGCTCCGTCGCTTCGAAGGGATGCGAGTGGTCTATGGTCAATGACTACGGCCGAAGCACGACATGAGTACCCCCCCCCCCCTAGACTTGCTCCGTCTCGAAAGGGATGCGTGGTCAATGGTCAAATGACTAAGGCAAGCAACAAATGAGTACGCCCCCCCCCCCCCACCGACATGCTCCGTCCCGGCATTGTAGGGATGCGAGGGTCTATGGTCATACGACTACGGCCATGCATGAAAATGAAGTACACCCCCCCCACCCCCCATCCCGGCGCTGCGCTTTTGCGAACGGCAGAGGGTTGGAGCCGGTAGCGTGGCACCCGTCCACCGACTTCAGCGTCACCAGCGAGGGCGGCAGCGTGTACGCCAACGAGGACGTCGATCTCAGCGAGGGGGACTGGACGGAGTACTGCGAGAAATCCGCCGCACCCGTGAGCATCATGGAGATCGAGCACAAGTTCGAGGCAGTTTGAGAAGCCTACTCCTCCTCGAGGAGGAACGAGGGCAGGAGCAGGGAGGATGTTGATAACCTACTACTCTACGTAGTCTAGAGCGTTCAGTTCGTTCGTACGAGGGGTGTGGTCGTTTTTCAGCGCTCGTTTTTTTTTTCCGAACGGGAAGGAAGGTTGTGGAAAATACCGAACAAAGGTGGTTTTCGGAAACTTGTGGTCGAGAGAGAGTCTCCCGAATTTTTTATACGATGTTCGGCTGTTATCACATATAGCACCCTTTTTTATCGTTGTGTAGAGAAAAAAAAACGAGCGCTGAAAAATGATTGCATCCGCTGTGCGAACTTGACGCTCTTTTTCGGTAGTCTACTCAGTCAGCTGCTGACTGGCTACGTAGAGTTGTAGGGTTATCTCTTGGAACCTACAAACGGTATATATACGCGAGTTCGATTCTCGGCGATCGCCAACAAGGAGGGGAGTAAGGAGAGGAAGGAAGTGATGGAAGGAAGGGAGGGAACGCAAGGCAAGGAAGGGAAGGCAAGAAAGGGAAGGCAAGGAAGCAAGGAAGGAGAGGAGGGAGGAACACAGAGATAGGGAGAGAGAGATATACAGAGCAGCGACCGTCCGGAGCGTTGGTTACTTCTGGCACACATACAGCTGGAATACCTCCAGCGTGTTGCTTTCGCTCATTTTTTTGTTTGGTTGTTTTCTTGGGGGTTGCCTGGTGTAAACAGCAAACAGCAGTGGCGGCGGGGCGCTTGTACCAACAAAAAACGGACTTCTCCTTGTACGAAAATCCTAACCCTGCACAGATGCTCAGAGTATACTCGATACTCGGAGCTATTTCTTTTTGCGAACGAACGAGTGCGATTTATATTTTTTTGTGGGTGTGTTTTTTTTGTTTGTATTTTTATGCTCTCGCGGAAGAAGACAATGGTTGACCGCGCGTCCTGCGAGGAACGTACACCAACACACTGTTTTCTCGAGTGTGGGTATGGGTTTCCAAACTAAGTGCATTTGTTGTCAGGGGGGCACGATTTGGCGGCCCGCCAGCGTTGCATCGGGCTAAAGTATTATGATGTGGACGCAAAAGGCGTGTCGCCTCTCGTTGCTGTTGATAGTTGCGTCGCGCATCCCGCGAAACTGCTGATGATGATATGTAGGCGTGTTTTTTTTTCCTTCTTTTTTTGATTTTTTTGATTTTTCGGAAACTCTCGGGCAATCTTATCATGCAATTAAAACCTGAAATTATTAACACAATTTCGTTTCTTGTTTGTTTGTTTTTGTCTTCTTGGCTGTGGCTTTTTGATAAAAAGATGTTATCAAAAAGGACCGAACCGAAGTGGACGTCGGCGAAGTTTGGTTTTCTCTGCGTAACATTTTCTCTACGTAACATATAAAGGGAAACCCGCCGAGCAGTTTTTTGTTGAACATTCATCATCACGAATTTCTTAAACCACTACCTGGTATGTGCTTGTTGATCGACGGAGGCCCGCACATACATACCGCTGAAGGGAAACCTATTTTTTTACGAACGGCGCGCCCTATCTTTTCGTAAGGCCGGCAGGGGCAAGGAATCGTACTTTTTTTTGTTTTTTTTTTTGTTTGCCGAATCGCTGCCTATCTGTTCTCTCTGTAGCTCCCGTTTACGTATTTATGTACGTACCGTGGAAAAAGTTCGTGTATAATGAAAAAAAGTGTAGGCGTGCGTACATTTTTAAACCCTAGGTACACCTCGGGAATACGTGTACGATGCAGCCGAAAAACAAGGAAATCTCGACAGACCTCTTGTTGCGTACAACACGTCGTATATACAGTAGTAGCTCTGTGCCCTACGAGCACAGCCCTGCGACCTAACTATCAGTCAATATTACCACGCATTTCAGGATCAGTGTCTCTCGTCTTAATAAACTCATGAGCAACTGCAATAGGCTGACCGAACTTTGTCCCCGCGTGTCTTTCTTGCGTTGGTAAGCAACACTGCTATATTAGGCTGGCCGAGATCTGTTCTCGACCGTGGCAAAAAAAGAGGTATTTTAAAAGCTGCATCCATCACGATATATAGCACTCGGTCGATAAAAACGCCTGTTGGCTAACATTTATAGCAGTCGTTACCCCAACCAATTGATCATTCCATCGTCGAGAGAGCATACCGTGTAGGCGCATTCAAAAACCACTGCGTGCTCTCTTTACGTACAAAAAAACAAGGAAGAAGAAAAATACGGAAAAAAAACAAATATGTTTTACTTTTCCCCCCACGGGCATGGTTATTACTAATAATGTATTCATAGTGGATTCGTGACGACCACATACATAACGAACCTCTTTTTGTGCCCACGAAAACTCACGGGGACACACACGCGCGACGGACCGAATGTCTATAACTCAGCCTTGCTTGCCGATCCCTTTCTCCCTTCTTTTGTTTTTCGACTCAAGGTCAACACAACGTATCAGCTATAAGATGCAATCCAAAAACATTCATAAAAAATTCACTTGACAAACGAAAACACACACAAACCCATTTTTTGTTTTAAAGCGCTCGCACCCCCGAGAGACAACACTTGACAACAAAAAAAAAGAAGAATTAAAAAAAAGACGAAGAGCGAGGGCAAGCGAGCGAGCGAGCGAGCAGCGCATCACGGAATGCAGAACCCCACGATATCAAGCAATGACGCGAGGGCGCCATAAACTACCAACATCGGGCTGGGACAACGACGGAATAGGGGACCTATCATATCGCATGCAACTACACCTATCTGCTGTTGTTTGTGGACTTTCGCTGACGGGGCGCGCAGCATGGCGACGAAGAAGGCAAAAGCTACGTAGACATCGCGAAAAAAGCCAAGCAAATTTCGAGGAGGGGGGGGGGGGGGGGGAGCAGCGGGGCAAGGGATTCGAGAGAGAGGGATAATTGTTATTAAAAAAAAAAAAAATGCCGCCCCGTTTGACTGAACGAAGGCTCTTATAATAACTTACCCGTCTATGTATGAAGCTGTCTTATCCGCGTGAAACAGCCGCAACCAAAAACCTTGAAAAAAAAAATCGCTGATTGCCGCTGTGAAGAATCACGGGACGCGCAAATAAACTAACACGCAAAACAGGCACAGCAGGCTTTTTTACTCATAGGGAGGTGGACAAGAGAAACCCTACGTACAAACCGCAACTGCGTAAATGTGACGCAAAAAGAACAGAAAAGAAAAAAGAGAAAAAAAAAAATACCCGCGGCAAGACCCTTTTTCCCCGCACAAGTGCAAAGGCGTGGGGAGTCAGTCAACAACTCTCAAGACGCCACCAAAAAGGTTTCCGCTACTTTCGTGGCGCACATGCGTCGCCCCCCCCAACAACGGCCGCCATATTTTCTCCGTGCAAACCCCTGCCCCAGCCGACGACAACAAAAACCCTTGCACTTTCTTCGCTTGGGGAGTTGGGGAGGGGAAAAAGGGGAGAAAGGGGAAAGGGGGGGGGGGGCGTAGAAGAGTTGTCTGGACCCCCCAGCACGCCTTTTAAGTACTCGCTTCGTCCTGCCTCGCTCCGTCTCGTCTACGCACTGATGCCACACAGCGCAGCGCACGAGGTACCGCGGCATCCAACCCCCGCCGCGTGTGTCAACGAAGTTCCACCACCAAAATTCACGGCACAACGTTTAATTTTCATTTTTGTTTTGTTTTGTTGGCTTCATGATTTTGTTCTCTCTCTCTCTCTCTCCCTCCCCTCCCCACAACACAAAAACAAACACGCAAAAACACACGCACACACGCACACGTAGGCGTCAAACGCAAACGCTACAACGCGCGCCCACGCCCACGCACACACCACATCGAAACGATGGCGTCTCAATTCGCACCAACTCACTGGACTTCCCCATGTTAACGCTTGTACCCTTTTACTCCGGGCGGGAAGGCCTCGGTCCCGCGAGACCGGCAACGGCCGAGAGTCTCCCAAGACCGCATCCCTCACCACCACCACCGACAATTACTCCCCCCCCCCCCCCCGCCTCCGAGAGTCGCCTTGCAGTGGGCGAAGCACGCGCGTTCTCTCGTCCTGGTATTCGTTCCGGGCAACAGGAAAACGCTGCCCCGCGGGCAGCAGCATCCCAGAACGCTTTATGGGGCGGATGATGTCCTGTCTTGTCTCCGCCTACCTCCTTCCCTCCCTCCCTCCCTCGCTTTGCTTGCTCTCCCTCCTTCCTCTCCGTGTCCCTTCTCCCCCGCCGACTCTTGGGCTCTCTCGGTCGGAATGTCATTAAGTTTGTATCTCTTATTTCCCTCGCCGTTCAGCGCATCCCCCCACATCGCCCTCCTGGGAGACGAAACGGTTGCAGTTCCGCCGCAATTCCCTCGCTCAACGCACACCCCCTCCACCGCCCCGAGATATGAAACGATCGTAGTTCCGCCGCACTTCCCTCGCTCAACGCATCCTCCCACCGCCTTGGGAGATGAAACGATCGTAGTTCCGCCGCATTTCCCTCTTCGCTCAGCGCACCCTCCCATCGCCTTGGGAGATGAAACGGTCGTAGTTCTGCCGCAGGGTCTTGCGGAGAAAGTCAATGTCCGACTTGGACCTCAAGCTTGTCTTGAGCTCCTCCATCTCCTGCAAGGAATAAGCGAACGGTAGCCCACGGAACTGGTTGTTAGTCGTCACAAGTCACAACCGATAGAAACCGTAGGAAACGCGAGCAGACACACAAAAGCAATGAACCGGCCAACAACAATAAGCCGCCGCACACGTGCTGCATACGGTACAGAGGTGCTTTTCATTTTGTTTGCCGGAGGCTCACTCACTTTCAAGTATTTTTTTTTATTTTTTTCCCCTTCTTCGCCCAACATCCGATTTTGAGATTTTTGAAAATAAAATAAAAACGCGACCCGACGAACGGACACTCCCGTGTTTCCTCCTATCGTACAGTACGCAGGTACATCACGAATATCATATGTAGCAAAACACTACGAGTACTGTAAGTATTAAATACTACTATAAAAGTGATATCACGGGGGTAAACATAGTAATGAGGACCAGATACGAATGACTACTACTACGTAAAACAACTGGAATATTCTTCGAAGTATAGGTTTTCGTGTATGTCACCTGATATTACCATGGGCCCCATTAATGGCTGTATTCCAACCATATTGGTTACGTGTGTATGTTTTTTTTTGTTTTTTTTTTCCATCCCATTCATTATCTTCGCACTGCCGTCTTTCTTCCTCCCTAGTCGTAACTCAGATCCGGGGTCACAAAGTAGGCCCCTCTCCCTCCTCCTCCTCCCCCACTACGGTTCTTGCCTTGCATTTTTATCGCGAGAAGATTTCAGCACTTTCTTCCCTCGTCAAAACTCTCGTCGAATTTTGCTTACCCACGCTATAATATGCGCTCTCGACAGACGGTGTCATTTGAGAATAAAAACCTTCATGGGGAGAATCGAACCCTCGACATCCGGTCCGACAGGCTTCGCGGCTACCAGTTAGACCACCGGGGCGACCGGGTATAGAGTTGCTCGGTCAAGCATCCCGGTCGGTCAGAAATAGTGTGGCCGAAATTTGCTACCAGCTATGTACAGAGTAGTTGTCCGTCCCTCTATAGTGCCGGACGCATACTACAGTAGTAGAGGTGCACCATGATTTTCCTTAGGGTGGTTGGTCGCCTGGGGGGGGGGGGCTGTGTACTAATAGTAAGTAAAAACTGATTTTTCCAGGAAAATCAAAGTGGTATACTCGTATATGTATCCGATGAGCACTCAATCCCATGTCCTCCAAGTATAAAATGAATAATTCTGCAACACAAGAATGAGATTTCGACGAATTTTGGCTAAGGAGACCCCCGCCGTCATTCCGAAAACGTTTCAGCCAAAAAAAGGTATACCATATACCTCTATCGTTGCACCCGTCGCCGGTATGCGCCAACCAACAATACCGGCACTACATATAGCGGCGACCGGCACTACATATAGCAGCGACCGGCACTACATATATAGCAAAGATGAGTTTCGACGAAATCCTCGAGCTCACAGCTGTTGTTTTTTTTTTAAATTTTTTAATATAGCGGCGGCCGGCATTACTACTCCGCACACAAGCGCCACACTGATTAATCCCGCCACACTCGTTAATCCCATCTCTTGCCAAGCGATTTCACAGGCACTATAGCGGGCAACAGGCACCACTCAACTCAACCGGCACTACAGAGGGACCACTACTTACTGTATCCCTACATGTAGTACGCTCCGTCGAGCGGTCTATCGTACACAAACCAAACAAACAAACAAACATAACCCAAACGGACCCATGTCCCTCACCGAGATAAGGTCGTGATCGACGTCGCAGTCGCCCTCGCTGTCTTCCTCATCGCCACACCGCAGCTGAAACGCCAGACCCCCCGCGCCGAAACCGCCATGGCTAGCCGCCGCCTGCAGCGACAACAAAACACAAAACCGGCACCAACGCGCCGCTTAGCGCGTAAATACGACTTCATAAGAGACACACCGCCGTCCCACATCTTTGGGGACAAACTACTTCTGTTGGAAAAAAAAAAAAACGAGTATACTTCTGTTAGAAGAAAGTGCGAGTATACCGCGCAAGCGTTGGTTGGGTGCACTATACCTCCGCCCTCAATGGTGAGAAGGACCATTGCCTGTTCGGTAGGCGCGCTACAGGAATACAAGAACAAGAGCAACGCCAACACCAACAACGAAACCATCAAAAGCGGCAGAACGAAGCACCACACGAACCGCCCCCGCGAGAGCGCGCACGTCAGCTATTAACCTTAATCCCCCCCCCCCCCCCCTCTGTCATATAAATATTGATATATTTATAGGTTGGGTTGGCGTCGGTTGGCAACGACGCTGTAAAACACGCCACTCGCTGCGTGAGCTAGACAACCAGGGTGCCGTTTTTTTTTGTTATTTTTTTGGCGGTCACCAAAGCTGGCGGTCGAGTAGATCATTGTGCGGGGTGGAGAACCTTTGTTCCGCACAAGGGGAATGGTCGTATCACGTAGTGTTAATGGTAAGGCGTCCGCGAGGCAGTTACATAGTAAAACCCATTGCTGTCTCCGGAAGTGGCCACACCAGAAATTAAATTAACTCATTGAAGCTGTCGTCCATATGCAAGTCCGCCTCAGAGGCGGTTCTTAGCAGGATGCAGCTCACCCTCCATGCGACTCGCCCAATACCTCACGGCGTTTCGCGCTTGGTGCAAGCAATGTCTGCCTGGTTGGTGAAAACCCAACGCGCTCCGTCCCGGCATTGTAGGGATGCGAGGGTCTATGGTCATATGACTACGGCCGTGCACAGCATGAGTACACCCCCCCCCCCCCCCCCCCCCCCACACCAGAAATTAAATTAACTCATTGAAGCTGTCATCCATATGCAAGTCCGCCTGACAAGCGGTTCTTAGTAGGATGCAGCGCACCCTTCATGCGACTCGCCCAACACCTCACGGCGCTTCGTGCTTGGTGCTAGCAATGTCTGCCTGGTCGGTGAAAACCCGACATGCTCCGTCCCGGCATTGAAGGGATGCGAGGGTCTATGGTCATACGACTACGGCCATGCATGAAAATGAAGTACACCCCCCCTCCCTCCGCTACACCCCCCACCACAAACAACAAAATGGCCGAAAAAACTTCCCACCCACCTTCGCGGCAACCCCGGAGCTCAATCCAGCCGTGACGAGAGCCCTCGAGTTTCCCGCCCTCGCCTCCTCTCGTACAGAGGAGGGCACGCCAGCTTCTCCGCCCGCTGCGTCCAAGCCGCTGCCGCTGCCGCTGCCACTGTCGACACCGCCGCTAGACAGACCTCGCGGCTCGACCAGACTGGCGGAGGCACGCGCGGAGTTCGCCGAGTTAGCCTTGCGCGATTTACGCGTGGACGGGGATGACGCTGCGCCGCCGCCGCTCGCACCATTGGCGGAGACGGCGCGGCCGTTAACGATACGTCGGGCCAAGACAGCGGAGCCGCCGAGCCCTGCACTCGCCGCCGCCGCCGCCGCGGCTATCGTTGCTTTCGTCGCTTTCGCCTTTGTTTCCGCCACTGCCGCCGCTGTCGCCGCCGCCGTCGCCGCCGCCGTCGCCGCTGCACCGCCTCGTAACGCCGGAGTCGCGTTGGAACTCCCTCGGCCGCCATTGTTACCACCATTACCACCATGACCACCATGACCACCATTACTGCCACCACCAGCACCAGCACTGCCACCACTTCCACCACCACCACCACCACTGCCAGCCGAAGCAGTTGTTTGTGCTCTCCCGGCCCTCTTTCGCTCCTTCCGCTTGTGCCGACGCTTGAGCCGTCGCTCCTCCGCGACGCACCTCTCTTCGGCGTCGATCGCCATCAAGTCATCCCCGTGGGGCGCCGCGCCGTGGGACGCCAGCGCCGTGCGAACCGCGTCCACGACGAGGCAAAAGAGGTACTGGAAGCAGCAACCAAGCAAGCAGGCACCGCGACAGCGAAGAAGGAACGAGGGTGTCAAGGAGAGCAGAGGGGGGGGGGGGTGCAAGCAAACGAGAGGAGAAAACAAAATAGGACCTCAACAGGTGGAACACAAAACAAAAAAAGCACACCAACACAACTTCACATACATCGACGTCAAGAGGAAGGAGAGGAGGAGAGGAGAGGGAGGTACGAGGACATATAAATGACACGAGAGCAGGAAGGGGAGAAAAATATAATTGGGTTGATCCTGGTAAATGGCGAGGACCCCATAAAACTGTACATCCGAGCAACAACCAACGCAACCGCGTGCGGGTGACCCGAGCAGAGCTAGGCACAACCGGCAAAGCACTACTGTAGTTGGGCTCTAGATCACCATCACCATCGCCACCTCCACCACCGCCACCGCCACCACCACCCACGATCCCCATCCGCACCACAGCCATCGCCATCACCATCACCACCATCCCCACCCCCACCAATACCACTAACCATCCCCACCACCACCCACCACCACCCTCATCCCCACCACCATCAAAAACCGCTCACCTGCTCTCCTTGGACCTGGGCCGTTTGCGCGTGCCAGACCGACCGGAGCTGGTTCAGCAGCAGCGCGCCGAGGATAGACCGCACCTCCCGCTGCCCGTGCTCCAAGGTAGCGGCATGCCGTTGCTGTCCCGAACAGGAGGAGTCAAAGTCTTGAGAGCTGAAGTCCTGCTTACCGAAAAAAAAAGGGGGGGGACACCGTATCACGCAAAAAGGTATTGGGCTTTTGTGGCTTTGTATGACAAATACGGCCCTAATGAATGGGGCAGAGGGAAGTATACAGCGGTACCTACCGTCACGTATATACAGCAAAAAGCAGGCGCTGAAAAAACACAAAACCAGAGGACGAGAGGGCAAACAAAGCGCGCATCGCACATAAACATCGACCGCAACATTTCTGCACCGTATGCCATGTATAGAGTGCTTGCTCGCGGGGGGCGCTTAGGCGGGACGGCTTGCCGGGACGGTCTGACGGGACGATATGACGGGAAGCTCTATGGTAAGACACTTTCGCGGGACGCCTGCGCGGGACGATTTCGCGGCGCGCTTTCGCGGAGCGCTTTCGCGGGAAAGCCTTTATGGGACGTATTCGTGGACGAATTTCGCGGAATACCTTCGCGGAACGCTTTCGCAGGACGCCCTCGTGGGACGGATACGCGGGACGATTTCGCGCTCCGGGCCAGTGGCGCTCACCTCGTGAAAGTATATTAGGTCCTCCACGTCCATGACGTCGCAGACGAGCACCTTGTCGTCCAAGTTTCCGCTCTCCCCCTCAAACACGCGGTCTTCGAACGGCAGGAACATTTCCTGGCAAGAAAAAATGAAAAAAAAGAGGTGTTTCGTCGGTTTCCGGTTTCGTGCCTTTCAGCTTTTTTTTTCTTCCAGTTTTTAACCACTCTCGTCGAAAAAAAACATGACGCATCGGCTGTGGCCGCGGTTTTGACGCGGAATGGACATAAACACACGCAGAAAGGAAGAGCGAGGCCCCTGTCTCGAACGAAAAACGATCGACCGAAAAAACATACTAGTACCATCACGCGGACTGGACAAAAAATGCACACACGAATCGACCCCTGTCTGGACAGCAGCTCGACGAAAAACATGTTGTTTACCACATTACCCGCCGACTTGGACCACAAATGCACACAAAGGGACGCCTCCTCACCTCGTCGAACTCCTCCTCGTTCTCGGAGCCCTCCAGCTCGATCTTGCCCATGAGAATATCGTGCGCCTGCACCACGTTGTGCTTACAGTCCGAGCAAAACCTTGGGGGAAAACAACGCACAAGACCAAACACACGCGAAAAAAACAGGACAACAAAAAAAAAAAAAGAGACTCGGCATACCATGGATATGTACTTGATACAATAGCAAGAACGAGCGGAGGCACGAGTTGGACATAACGCTCGACTTTGTGCGCGGGTCGTAAAGAAATACCCCGCATAGAAGGCACGGCTTTCGGCAAAAGGCCGAGGGGATGGGACACACCCACCAACGTTCTTGCTGATACTGTGACGGGACTTCGGCGTGGAACGTTTGGAACGTATGGACAGGTAGGGGTATGCGACAAGGACCTTTCCCCCCCCCCTTTTTTTCCCCATCCCATTTATTATCTTCGCCCTTCGTTTCTCTCTCCTTGCTAGTCGCTCAGATCCGGGGTCACAAAGTAGGCTCTTCTCCCCCCTCCCCACTACGGTACGTGCCTTGTATTTTTATCGCGAGAAAACTTCAGCCCTTTCTTCCCTCGTCGACTCGCATCGAGCTGCACCTTTGCGCAGAAAAAAAACAACACCACCGTCTAATGCTTCAATCCCGCCTTCAATCCCGTCAAAAATCACCACCACCGCCGCCGCCACTACTTTCGCAACAACTACACCCGCCACCAACACCATCACCACCAAAACCACCACCGCCACACCACCACCACCACCACCACAACCTCCACCACCACACCACCACCACCACCACCGCCAACGCCACCGCCACCACCACCACTACCCCCGCCACCAACACCATCGCCACCACCAAAACTACCACTAAAACCACCACCACTAATACCACTACCACCACCACCACCACCACCACCATCGCCACCGCCACCACCATGACCACTAGCACCACCGTACACGTTCGATCACCCTTACACCGGGGCTTCTGATACGCATAATGTGCAAGTCGAGCGCAGCAGAGCGTCCGTGCCGGGGGCGGCAAAGACTTCTCACCGGTTCGCGTCTGTTGCGTGGTGCATCGCCGCTTCCAACGCGTCCGACTTGACGGTAGCCACCTCGCACTGCATGGAAAGTGCACACCAACGATACAATGGAGAAAAGTGTGACACGACACGAAACGAAACGAAACGAGAACGAGAACGAAACGGAACGAAACGGAACGAAAAACGAAACGAAAAACGAAACGACCCGGAACGAAACGAAATAAAAACGAAATGGAACGAAACGAGAGAAAAACAAAACAAAAACGAAACGGAATGAAACAAAACGGAACGAAACGAAAGAAAACAAAAAACGAAACGAAAAGACGCAAGAACGAAAAAACACGGATACGAAACGAAACGGAACGTAAAGAAACAAATCAAAACACGAACAAGCGCTAAAAGACGCGCACCGTAACGGGGATCGATCGGAGCACCCAGTCCAAAAACAGCCGGCCAAGGGCAAAAGGCCTATAACCATGGCCGAAGAAAGGAAGGAAGGAAGGGGGTTCAAACAAAAAAGATGGGGGCCACGAAGCAGCGGACACGGAGCCGACGGGCGGCGCGGGCGTGCTTTCGCCCCCTCCCTTTCATTAACACCAATCACCCGTGGCCAATACATCCACGGTAAACAGGGGACGCACGCTACCGTCCCCCCCCCAACCACCCCA
Source organism: Saccharina japonica (assembly GCA_008828725.1). Taxonomy (NCBI): domain Eukaryota; class Phaeophyceae; order Laminariales; family Laminariaceae; genus Saccharina; species Saccharina japonica. The sequence continues at coordinate 279,363 of MEHQ01003840.1, read as the reverse complement.
CCCCTCCCTCCCGTTCCACCCCCCACCCCTCCCCTCCCCTCCCCTCCCCTCCATTACCCTCCCCTCCCCTCCCCTACCCTACCCTACCCTACCCTACCCTACCCTACCTTAACCTCTCCCCCCCCCCCCCCCCCCCCCCTCATCACGCGCGCGCGCCGTTCGTACGCTTTGACTCTGGCGTTTCGCCGAAAATCTGGCAAAGAGTCGCTCACAGCCAAAAAACGGTCAAGGCGAAGGGGAAACACGCCGTTGCGGGCAGAGTCGCACTGCACAACCGAACCGCCTTCCACGAGCGAGATAACTTTCGTGCTTGCTTGTGCGCGCGCGGGCGGGCGTCGCTGGAGGGTCATGCGAGTGTGGATCGCGTATCGACACCGCTATAAATAAAAACAGCCACCAATCCCCTCAACCCATCCAGAACTGAAAAAAAAACATCCTACACTAATTCCAAGTAGTTTGTCCCCAAATACCTGGGACCAGTTCTCAAGGGGTACATACAATATCGTCCTTTTGTATCACATCAGGGTTAACCTTGCACCTCCCGGCGAGCACTACAATAGGAATATCAACCCCTAAAAGACCTGCACCTATATGCTTTAGGAGAAAAACTACGCATAAATGAGGGTGAGATAATTTTGGCAGAACTACAAGCGTTAAACCCTTGTACTAAACTTCTATCTCACTATTCCAATTCCGACGAGTGTGTCGCAAAAAAAAAAAGGTTACGTACGTAGCGCATTTGTAACCGGGTTGAGCTGAGCGTGGTTCCTGCACTTTTTTTTAGCATGGGCGCGTGTTACGACTGTTTGTGTGTACCTTTTTGAGCACGGAAGACATCGGGAAGGTTTCGAGCAGCTGCTCCATTCGTTTCGGGTCGTTGACGTACGTGTCCTTGAGCCTTAGAGCCGACGGGCCGTGCTCGTCCACCACCGCCTTCAGCATTCGCAACTCGCTGGCGCAACGAGGCACAAGGGAGGCCGACACGACAAGACATAAAAACGAGATAGGCACGGACATACAACAAGACAGACACACGCAGACAGGAGACCAAAAATAGACAGACAGACAGACAGACAGACAGACAGACAAAACAGACAAAACAGACAGACGAAACAGACAGACGAAACAGACAGACAGACAGACAGAGAGACAGTTCAGACGGACCGACCGACAGACAGACAGACAGACAGACAGACAAAAAAGAGACGGGTGTGAAACAAGATCACAACGGCAGATAGAACAAACAGCAACAACAAAAAAAAGAAGACAAGACAACAAAGAAAAAAGTGCGTGGCATACGCGTACGAGTACCGCTCTCGAACAGCCAATCATACAGGCCGCAGCCCTTCAACGTTCCGGGTTACGTATCATCCCGCCTTGGTACAACCTACAAAACCGCATATAACCCCTTTTCAACGTTTTGCGGCGTTATACTGCTGTCTCGACCGCCCATCGCAAGCGAGAGGGCATCAAGCCCTCAAGTCGCTTCGGGGGGAGGAAAACATCAGATAAAAAAGGCTCCGCAAACACACCGACAACGCTATCCCCGGGCGGGTCCGGTCATGCATGCGGTATGATATAAATGCTTCCGCAAAACCCAATGGCAATAATACGGGAGTATTTTATGAGTGTACGCGACTACGATTATATACGTCGCCTGAAAAAAAACGAGGCCGCCGGAATTCTTCGCAACCAAGAGTCCGAGCTCCGCAGACACAAAAAACACAATTTTGAAGTTGTGAGCGAGGGAGGCCGTTGGGGAAGCGGGGAAAAAATGATACCGCTACGAGTACGACTCCCCCCGCGTAGAACGCAAGCTGCCGGTAAAATGTGCGTTTTTTTAGGGGAGATGGTGGTGGGAGATAATTTTACCAACATTGAAAAAAAAACGCCTCCTCTAAAGTGTCAGCGAAAACGCCTCCTCGATGTGTCATCGAAAACGCCCCTTGGATGCCCGCCCACTCACTCACTCACGGACTACGAGGTATGTACGTAGGTAGTGTTGTGTGCTGTGCACCGCATCGAAATTTTTCCGGATTTTTTTACATGCCGGGACAGATCACGATCTAGATCATCTGCAGATATATAGTTCATCTACAGAGAAGTCATTTAGGTCATCTAGATCATAAAATGCCGTTATCAGATGTAGTGCAGGATCCGTACAGTGCAATTGGGGTTTCATAGAGATTTGTTTGCCTTCGTCTAACCGCTATGTACGTACCACTCAAAAGGACGATCGTGAAACCATTAATAGTCCGTCGTATTCACAGTTACGCTCACACACGAAAGCGGTAGACAGACAGACGGAGGGGGGGCAGGTGTACTTCATTATCCATGCATGGCCGTAGTCGTATGGCCATAGACCCTCGCATCCCTATAATGCCTAGACGGAGCATGTCGGGTACCTGAGAGGCCGGCCCAGCAAAGCCCTAACGGAGGCCATGCACCCCGCGCAAGACGTGTTGTGCAACGCCAGCTTCGCCAGGTGCTCCTTCTTCACGACGATGTCCGTCAGGGGGGGGCAGTTCCCGACGGAGGAGTGGGGCAGTGTCTTCTTGTCCTTCGCGCATGATGGCGACCTCTGCGAAATCGAACAAAACACCCAAACATTCAAACATGTATCAAAACGCGGACAAGCGCACGAGCGAGCGAGCGAGCAAGCGAACGAAACGAGCGAACGGAACGAGCGAGCGGACGCAACGAACGAACGAGCGACCAAGCGAATGCACGGAAGAACACAGCGAAACGACGGACGGGCGGGACGGACCGACGGGCGGGCGGGCGCACGGGGGTCAAATTAAGTAGGTTGACGGCAGCCTTGCCCCTTGACGGGGACAGCCGTCAAGCCCCTTGACGGGGACAGCCGTCAAAATAACCCCCTACTCAAAAACTAGCCTTTTTACGTCTAAAGAGACCCCTACTCAAAAACTACAGTAAGCCTTTTTACGTCTAAAGAGACCTTGACGGGTCAACACGAGACCGCCAACTGACCGCTTTGACGCGGATTGTGGGTGGGGTGGGATCGATCGCCGTGTCAAAAAAAACGTGAAGCGGCTTTAAACCAAGTGACTGAGAGATACCAGGCGCGCCTGCATTTACGCTCATGAACAGTAAATATAGAAATAAAGAAATTAGTCGCGCGTCAAAAGTGTGTAGTCGCCTTCGCGAGAACGCGAGTCGAGAGTTGAGACCGCGCGTGCGTGCATTCTGAATATGGTTCGTCCATACGACATGATGCTGCTGCTGTAATTTCCCGGCGTATACCGGTATATGCATTGATATTATACACAAGTATCTTGTCAATCGATCGGCCCGCCTTACCGTATCTCCCGATTTTCCGACAAACGGCTAAATACTAAATACCCTGGAGGAAGGGAGAGAAAGCGATGGGATGAAGAGAGAAGACACAGGACGCGATCGATCACGCGGGCGGGTGATATAAAACTTGGCAAGAACCAACCAAAATCGCACTACGTATATAGCCAAGACAGTAGAGGGGAAGACGAAGGGGACGGTAGGATAAAACACCCTCGCCAGTAGCGCAAGAAGCAGCCATGGCTAGCTACTATACGAGGGCACACGGGACGGCACGAGGGTGCGACGGACGCCCACGGTATACGAAGACTATCGACGTACCGGTATAACACACTGGCCTGTTGTGTGCACAAGAGATGCCAACGTTAGGCGTGGGGGAATGACATGTACCAGGTACCACGTACAGGAGCGTATGCATGCGAGCATTCTAATAGAGCACGGCCCACGGGGCTTGTGTCGACATATACACAGCAGCAGAAGTGGTCGACAGACAGCACCATACCACCAGTCAAGTCGAGACTTACTACGTACTGCTGTGATCTTATGATCGGAGTTGGGGTTGTTGGTGTGAGACCTTGAACCTCTCCTCGAAGAGTGGACTTTACCCTAAGTCCAAGCCAAATCAGAGACCCAACCAACCATTGTGAGTCCTGTTGTCTCGTTCACAAGCTATTGATAGTGTGCTTCAACCATGGTGCCGAGTAAGCGTTGAACTTTACTGATCTTGGAAATGCCGTTTCGCCGTTTCGCCAACCAAGGTGACGGTGAAAGTGACGTCATACATATCACGTCAAGCCCTGGCTGTGTGTGTGTTCTTCACATTAAACCCTCCTTTCTACCCGTCGACATCCAGCACACCCAGCAGTGTCCGTGCCGATTATTCATCCTAAAAAAGGTACCAGTTCTGTGGTCACAAAACTACGACACATCAGAGATACTATGCTCAGTCTGTGCTGCTCATTATCTGATATGCATGTTACTATCATGTACCACTCTGACCCGGAATATAAGGATCGTTTGTATATTAACATTCAGTCTAAATGGTCCTTATATTTCGGGTCAGAGTGGTACACGACTTCACCCTTTTAGAACTGCACTGTCTAAAATAAATATTTCACTCTAATTCCAAGTGTTTTGTCCCGACATCGGGACTGCAGTCCTAAATGGGTGAAGTACGGCGCTGTTATACGTACTGGCAACTATGTCAGGAGACGGCTCTTTCACTTCTTGACAAGAGAGCAACCAACTTTGCCCTCGACACGGCTTGGGTGACACCAGAACTACCAGGGTTTAGTGTGGAACACTCGGCCCTTTGTACACCCTTGACAGCGCCACGTTTGGCATTTGCTTGACGTGTCTCCTGCTGACATCTTTGCGCACCTCTGGTACATATGGTATGGTACGATACCATATGTATCATACATACGACGAACGTAAGATACCGCAGAAAAACACCGTCGGTGAACTGAAGATGTTGCGGTGTATACCTATGATGTTACTGAACCTCGCGAGTTTACTGCAAAAAGTACACGGCTCGTATATGGTATGATCTGATATGACACTGGCTGCTGCATCTGCTCGAGGTATTTGCTCATGTGCTATTAATATTAATATCATCTACTTACGACTCCATTTTTGCTGTGTATACCAGGTATATCTACGTACTACCTACCTGGTACGTAGGCTGCTAACTAATAATCTAATAATAGCGGAGATGGGGAGATACACTGGCATAATACGCACAGCAGCAGCAGCAGCAGCAGTGTGCTTCTGCTGCCTGTCGTGTTCATCATGGCTCGTGCCGCGATATATCATGACCACGACAAACGAAAGCACACCACAAATACGTACGTACTCACCGTCGACAAAGACAGCAGTATATCTGTACACACAGCAACACACCGGTATACGAGTCTTTCTTTATACTTCCACCCGTTCGCTCGAACGACGAGGAGCCAAGAACAACTGCTGTGCCGCGAACACCGAAGCGATCTCGCTTTCATTTCTACGGACACAACGGAGCCTCGCAATATCTTCCTTGCCTTTCAGTTTACGAACCAGCGCGAAGGCCGTGTTTGGGTCTCGGTGACAGGCTCCTACACAGATGTTATGATATCATACTGAACATGGCGTTCACGAGAAATGATACTGACAAGGAATCATACGAGCAAAAGTATAGGCTCTCGTAATCTGTACCTGGTACAATAACTCTTGTGTACGTACATACCAAAAAAGGAGCGAGAAAGTCAGTACGTATACCGTACCATACAAAATACGGTATGAAAAAGAAAAGGTTCGCTTTCTTGGGGCGTATGTCTGTATGATACACACGGGACGGCAATCGGGTTAAACGAAAACTTCCCCCGCATCCCCCCTCCCTCGTCTGTTCTCACGCCCCCCCCCCTGCCGCCGCCGCCCCGCCCCCTACGGATGAGGTTCGTGGCAGAAGCACGAGGTCTAGAAGTAGCTCAATAGCCCTACCCGTACCGCAAATTATTCTACACCCGCTGACAGCAGTGTCTCTAATGGAACACACCACCCACCAGCTCCTCTCTCCTGCCCTCTGCTGTGTGATGCGGGGGGAAAGAAGGAGAGAACCAATGCTGTGCCAGGACGGGGGGCAACAAAATGCCGGGCGTTTAAAATCCAGGCATGTCCCCGGTCAGGGCGCTGCGCTCGCCACGCTGGGGAAATGGCCAGGACAGCACAGATCGCTTCCGGTGCGCTTGGTGGGCGTTAGGCGGCGCTCGTGCTAGCTCCAGGAACGACGCCCGAATCAGGCCGATAGGACAGCAGCAGTCGGTCGATTTTCACGCACAAATTTTTCGGTGGGGATTCTTGAAGAGAGCAAAACAGGCAAAGGTCTGGTTGGTTTCCAGGGCGTCGATTCGTCGGGGGACTCACATTGGCTTCTTGCCGAGGGGAAGATCTGCGTGGCTGTCTCGACATGGTATCCGGAATGCTTTGCGGTTCGCGTGGGGGTACACTGTACTCAGCGAGCACGAGCGAGGTCGGTGCGATCTGAATGAAACAATCAAAGCACCATAGACCCGTTTCAGCCCCGTATGGACAGGCCATCTATACAACATGGAGACCCCAATGTTTTTTTTTTTTTCTCGTTTTCGGTGAGACACGGACGAGTTCGTAGGGGGGGGGGAGGGGGGGTGTGAAAAGATGACGAGAGAAGGAGAGAAGAGATGCAAGGTGCAAGGCACAGCTGGCAGGGGCGATATGATGTGGGACGTGGGGCGACGTCGGGGAAAACAACAGCACGCCTGCGCGTCCTGATGTTTATGTCCTGCGGATCGTAGGTCGACACGGTCAGATGCCGCGACGAGGCAATTGAAGTGGCAAACACGAAGAAAGTACAAAATACAAAATTTTGAACGTACGAAAATACGGCCGAAACACCAACACCCAGAAGATCGCTGCTGCTGCTCTGCCCTACTGCTGTGTTGTGCACGCCTGGCTGCGACGAAAACTGTTTTTTTTGCTATTTGACGCGCTCGTACGAGAGAGGCCTCGGCTTTGTACAACGACTATTGTTTGCCGCAGTCTGTCGCTGTTGCTCAGCCAGGCTCAGCTGTTGTTTTTGTTGGGGGTGGTGGATCCGCCTTTCTTTCTGGGCCGTTTCGGCGCCATCATCTCTCGGCGTGGCGTATTTCGGAAGGTCGGAAAAGGTTAAGGTTGGAGGTTGACTTGCAAAAAATCAGCAAACGAAAAACGTCACCTCGCGCCGCGTGCTCCTCAAACTCCGTACGACGTACGCACGTCGTAACGTCGTATACATAAACACCCCCCCCCCCTGCTATATGTTCCCGCGCCCGTGTGGACCCCCCCCCCCAGGACCTCGTTGCCCCTCCGCTTCACCTCCCCTCTTCTCGTCTCTTCCCCCATCCATGCTTTTACGCCCGTCCTTGCCCACTTCCCACCCCACAGCACCCCAATACATATTCTCGTAACATCACCAAGCATGCGTGCCCACTGGGCTCCAAGAATGGTCGCGCTCTTTGTCGATGACTAACTACTGTATCGGCAGCGCGCCGGGCGATCGGGGGCATATGTTCCACGCGTCCCTCTCATCATCCCTGCGGAACGCCATCCGCAGCATACCCTCGGCCCACGCCCGCAGGCCATTTTACCAGCCACACTACTTAAAGCATCCTTACTCTACAGTAGTTCCAAGTCGTTGTTCCCATATTCCTGGTACACAATACGTGGGTGCATTTATTTCTATAAGGATTTAATTCAACATTAAAACCTACATTAAAACTACATGATGACGAACAAACGAACGATTTATCGAAACCGGCGTTGTGTCCGTTTTTTTTCTGCCGATCGATGCACCGCGTGAAAAACTCCTGAATCTCCCTCGCAGCGACAATCTCTGTATTAGTTACTAGGTAGTTTCTCCGACCGTGTTCACCATGTCTTCACCTCCTCTCTGCCAGCAATGACGGCTGCCGTTCTCCTCCTCTAAGATGCAGGCTGCTCAAAACACCACTAAATAATACACTACTTACTACTGTAACACACCACCCAAAAGACGCCTCCACCCGGGGGGGCGGCATTGACACTGACACCCCCCCCACCACCACCAATGATCCAGCCGTGAAAACGATGCGATATATATGTATATCGTGAGTGTTCCACGCCTTCTCTTTCCATCCGGAAACCCCCCCTTCGTACACACATGGAAGCGATATCCATTTGCCGTTTTTTGTCGATCTGCTCGGCTAGATAAATGCCCAGACGGTGGTGGTGTGATGCTTGCTCTTCTTCCACTCCGCTTCCCCCCCCCC
>MEHQ01003840.1:260401-271080 GCA_008828725.1 Saccharina japonica | reverse complement strand
CCCCCCCCCCCCCCGTCACTTTGCATTGGATATATATATTTATCTGCGAGGACCCAATTCCTTCTCCAACCCACCCCCCCGAGACTTCGCTTGCCCCACAGCGTTGAGAGGCTCTATAACTAATAGTTATTTCCCCTGTTTCCTGCCTCCCAGTCTCCAACCATCGCCGACCATCGAAAAATTCTGCGCCGCGCACGTTCCCCCCCCCCCCCCCCCCCCCCCCCCCCCGTCCCCCTCTCATGTCGCCCCCCCCCATCCCCGCATCCCTTGCTCCAGAAACCCTTACCACCAGCGCCGCTCACCCCCGCCCCTGTCCCTGCCCCTGGTGGTCCTGGTGCCATTCCCCGGTCCATGATCCTCTCCCCACTACCCCCTCTCCCGCCCCTCTCCTGCGTATAATATCCGTGTCGGTTTTCCCCTGTTCCCCAGCCTGCCCCATCTTCCGCCGCCCCTCCCTTGCCTTGATCCTTCTCCTCCCAATCATCCCTGCCCTCTTTTTCCCGTCCCCCCCCCCCCCCCCACTCCCCGGCTCCTGAGCGTGTTATATATAAAATTCCCCCTTTTGTCTGTTTGCCCAGATCTACCCAAAATCCTTAGGCGTCCCCTCCTCCTTGCGGTCCTAGATTGTCAAAAGTCCTGTGGTGCATATCCCCTGTCCCCGCTGTCCTTACAGCAGGAACTCCTGGTCGGTGGAGAGGGGTGATGCTTCCGATGAGGTCGCTGTGAACGCGGCGCTCGCTCGTTGCAACACTTTCGCCGCGAGTATCTCAGCGAAAGCATCACTCCCCTCCGCCGAGCGCGGGAGTTGGTATTGTAAATGAGGACGGGGACAGGGATGTTTGCACCAAATAATTTTTGTCGAGACGGACCCTAAGGAAGAGGAGGAGAAGGAGGAGGTGGCAGGTATAGGCTTGCGGCGCCGCGCTCGTCGCGACCTCTCAGCGAAAGTATCATCACTCCTCTCTACTGGGTGGGAGTTGGTATTGTAGTATATAAGGAATACGGGAATAGGGGATTTGCGCTAAAAATCCGCGACGAAAGGGTTCCGAGAAAGAGGGGACACCTACGCATATAGGCATTCAGCCGCTGGGCTATCGGACCAAAGAGATACCATGCTCACAAGGAGCCGGAGAGTGGAAGTAGGAGGGAATACGGGGCGCGCAGAATTTTCTGACGGTCAGCGGTGGGGGGGGGGGTACTCATGCCGTGCATGGCCGTAGTCATATGACCATAGACCCTCCCTACAATGCCAGGTAGGAGCACGTCGGGTTTTCACCGACCGGGCAGACATTTCTTGCACCAAGCGTGGAGCGCCGTGAAAGTGTTAAGCGAGTTGCATGTCAGCAGTGGGAGGGTGGTCGTGGATCCTAACCTGCGGTTATGAGCTGTTGTGCGGGATCTATAGATCGTACAGATCCAACCCAGGAAATACGTGCTACCTCGTAGATCACGCAGGTTGTATGGGTCCCCCCGGGCAAAATGCGCTACTATACTACTGCAGATCACATAGATGATCCAGGAATCTATCTTCCCTGACAGATCTACGGTAGATCATGAAGTGGGAGCCGATGATCTGTAGATAGATCATGATGAAGTGCGAGTCGATTATCCGTAGATCATGGTGGAAGTGCGAGTCGATGATCTGTAGCAAAATTCGACGAGAGTTGACGAGGGAAGAAAGTGCTGAAATCTTCTCGCGATAAAAATGCAAGGCAAGAACCGTAGTGGGGGAGGAGGGAGAGGAGCTTACTTTGTGACCCCGGATCTGAGTTACGACCAGGGAGGGAGAACGGCGGAAGTGCGAAGATAATAAATGGGATGGACAAAAAAAAAAAAAAAAAAAAAAAATCATGAAGTGGGAGTCGATGATCTGTCCGAGATGCGTGCGTGGATTGTTTTAAGCTAAGCCGAGATACAACAATTTCGTGGCCTACCCATCCATATCGGTATCTGTATCAAACGGATATTTTTGTGTTGACCCCTTTCACGGGCCGTAAGGGATTGCGACCAATCGTACAATGAGGACCTTTCCTGCTATTAAACCCCTTAAAAAACTGGTCCCACGTATTTGGGGAAGCACTACTTGGAATTAGTGTGGGGCAATGTTTTCGATGCTGAATGGGTTAAAAGGGCCATTCTTATCGTAGCCATGAACTTCCGAAATTTCCAAAAGTTTTTTTCGCGCTATTTTTTTTGTATTTCCATTTGTTTTTCCCATTTTTTTCTCTCCAAGTAATGGAATGCGAAGCCTTCCAAACTTTTGCCCTCTGAAGAATTTCCAAACTTTAGAAATGTTTCCTGTTTTTCTTGGAAAAAAATATTGGAAATTTTGGGAAAAAGTTGCTCGATAAGAATGGCTCTCTAAACCGTCTACGAGCAGCGTGAGCCCCCAGCAGCGTTGGAGGTAGCATCATGTTGCGTCCGTGTGCCGTACCTACGACTCCTTGCGTTGTAACTCGGGGACACCCGATTTATATCATGACCCCCCAGTCACTGCAGTCAGTCGCCGTTGCTGTACTCGTGAATATCTTAGAATCGTTCTTGTTTCCCCTCGTTGAAGCCTCAAGAGGGATAAAAGCTAACATCGGGATCAAACGATACCGATAAGTAGTTAGCTCCGCAAGGGTAAATGCTTCCCGCCTCCACAGTGGAAACCCCTGTGTACCGTGGCACGGCTCAGCTAAGGCGAGCAAAATAGGAAAGCCAGCCTGATATTTACTTGAAAAATAAGAAATTCGGCAACAGTTGTACTGAAATTAGTGTAGAACGCACCCATTCTCAAAAATAAGAAATCCAGCCTGGAACAGTTTTCTTCCTGTTTTTTTTTTTCATGTCCGGTACTTTGTATATAGGCGTGTTTGTAAGACGGTTGGCTTGCGCTTCAGTAAATGGCAGGTTTGCTTCCTTCGATGGGATCATATGTGAGCTGCGTTGCGAACGAAAGAACGCTCGGAATAAGTGTTGCAAACGATGAATTTTGAAAAAACGTCGTCTCCCCTCTCTCCCCGAAGCACGGCGTGCCTGTTGGTAGGACTGGCATGCACTACGTGCTGCTAATACCAGCTTTATCGGCAGCAGCATGCTGCTGTGTGCTCCTATCAATAGTTTCGGGGGAAAACAGTACCTGGTACACTACTGATGTACCACTTTAAATAGCGTCACCAGGGTATATACTAAGTATACTGGCAAATCTAGACACAACACCAGTAGTACGTCCATGTCTAGCACCACTCTGGCTGGAAATGTCTATTAATAGGACCGTTTGCAATAAAAATGTAAATACCAAACTGTCCTTAAAAAAATCCGGACAGAGCGGTACACCACGCGGCGGTCACCTACCTCGGCATCGGCCATAGCAAAAACGGTTACACGTTACACCCCACCTTCTACAGCAGCAGCAGCAGCAGCAGCAGCAGAAATCAATCCTCCTTGCTACTATATACTACTATAATAAAGACGATGCGATGTTTGACGGCACTCTTATGTGACCCTCGACAGACATCCATCTTGGAACTCCCCACACTAAAACCAGTATATTAAGCCTGAAGAGGCTTCGAAGGGTCAAGATCAGACCTTCAACTGCTACATCTTTGCTTGCAACCCAACACCCTATTCGCATTAAAAAAACTGGGCCACTACATACCACCGACCGTCACACCCGGCCATGGGAGGCACCAAAAAAACGAGCACAAAAAAGACGCGCGGGGCACGCGCGCCATGCGCGGCGGAACAGGGTAATAAACGCAAAAAACGGCGGCCTCACTGCTTTTGCTGACGCAAATTTCTGTGCTGCGGAACGCGCACGAACAGCACACATACCCTCGTCACCACCAAAAAAAAGAAAAAAGAAAAAAAACATCCGAAAACATCACTTCGACGCTAGGAAGCACATCCCATTGAGGCACTCGCTGGTGGCCATCATCAGCTCTTCCTCATCCTGACGGTCGAACGTCGAGACTGCAGGCGTGTTTTTCCAGGAGCAAAAACAGGACGGGGCCCCCCGGGCGAGCGGGCGGCAGGAGGAGCACACAGGGGAGGGGAGGGAAAAAAGAGAAAGAAAATGCTATTATGTCAGAACGCGCTCAACCATCGTTACAGCCATGTTTTCGTCAAAAGCATCAGCCATGGATGTACCGCTCTGTACCGCAATATTAGGCCCATTTGGCCAAACCGCATATTTTATTCCAGGAGAGAGTGGTGTACAAAGCCAGCTAACTGACTAACGTGCAGGTTTTGTCAACCGCTCGCCCGTGATAGAAAAAAAAACTATTAAACACAAAAAAACATACGGTAGCAAGCAAGCAGCTCTTCGGGGAAAAAAAAACAGGATCAATAGGAGAATATACTCGTATAGTGAAGGGTTTCCAGTCCTTCTGTGTGATAAAGTACCATTGTACACCCCCCCTCCCTTGTTATGAGGGGGGGGGTGGGGGGGGCGTACTCATTTGTTGCTTGCCTTAGTCATTTGGGGGGGGGTATATTCATATCATACCTTTGGCATTTCACGTATGTGCGAGTTTCGGGGGGGGGAACGATCTCACAGCTCAAGGCGTCTTTTCCCCCCCTCAAAATACGTGGAAAAAACATGGGGGAATAAAAACCATAAAGGACCTTGGCAGTAGAATCTCTCATCTCTCTCTTTTCCCCTCTGAGCGAGAGTGCTCTCACGGAGAAACGCGCACGCCGTATATATATATCTGTACAAACAAGCCTTTCACAAACAAGGAAAACCCAAAAAATAGTCGGATAGTTGGTACCGCTGCGCGCAACTACCACGCCAAGCTGGCGACTTTTACTCGTCCGTTTTGAGTATTTCATACCAGGTACATAGCATATCATATATAGGAATACAAGTACCCCATTTTTTCATGTTAATACAAAAAAAAACGGTCCTTACACATATGTATATATCCCGGACAGAGTTGAAAAAAATACGCGGGAAACCACCACCAGGACTTACTCTGCGACCGGCCTCTCTTCTCCCCCACGGTTATTTCCGGCTCCTTCTTGTTCGAGTCCCATTTGCTCTTGGTTTTTCTGGACATCAGGCCAACCATGGGCGACATGGCCCCCTGGCACATGACGACCAGAAGCGTCCCCTCCGCCATGCTGTCGTACAGCTGGGACACAGCACGGTCGACCTATATATTTATGTACACGGTGTTCACGTCGGGTATTGCGCGGATAATCACGGGAGTGTTTCGCCACCAGGACGATGCGATGGAAGGGCGCGGGGGGGGGAGAACTAAAACAAATGAGGTGAAAAAAAAGCAACTTGGACATGTCGTTTTGACTTCTCGGCATGCAAAAAGGCTCCGTCCGCTAGCTCAACCACCACATAACCCCCCCCAAAAAAAAACAGCAATTTAGTACGTACACAGAACAACAATAAAGACGCAACAACCATGAACAAAAGACAAAACCAACAACCACAAAAAAACGGAACAAAAAAAACGTACCTGGTACGTACCAGTTATACATCACGCAGATTGCAAAGCCTTTCGACGTACTAAACATTGAACCCGTCAAACTCACTCACAGCTGGCGTACACATCACATTTGTAAACCATTTCATGAGAAAAAAAAGCCAACGCCCTCCCGCGACAGCGCAGTCCTCTCTCCACTGCCCCACACCATGCCCCTACTACGAGAAACACGGTACAAGGTTTCCCTTAGGAGGCATTCGGACTCAGGGTCATTGACGCAAATGTTAGATTCGATGACGTTTTGCGCAGCTGAAAAAACAAAGAGAACGGCCCCATTAGCCGTCGAAATCTTCAAGTGTTTTATCAATAAAGCCTATACAGCCCAAAAAACGAAAAAAGCGTGACGACCAGCGAAAATAAACCGGTAAATAGAACATGTAATTCATCATATAACAAGCGCCACAGGGCGGAGACGCGGCCGTACCGCTACAGCATATAGGAACACTGAATAAAAAAATACGGAATAAAACATCAGCTGTGAGATCGAGTTTCCGTGGAAACATCTTTTGGCAAGCTGTGTGTGATATCGTGTGATGTTTCGATCACGCGTATATATTACGTACGGGTTTCATAGGATCTCATGTATTTTTAGACACATATTTCTACCGGTACATGTTGTCCCTACCTGCGGCAGCGAACTCCAGTGCCGGTCGTCACCGCCACCCCCTTTCCCCGCACCCCAAGACGAAGACGCCTCCGCCGCCGCCGCCCCGCCCTCGCCCCCGCCTCCCCGACCCCCCTGATCGAAGGCGTTACCGTCGCACGGAAAGTCCACCCACAGCAGCGACGACGAAGACCCCTCGAGGGAGCCCAGGGCATCTCGAAACATTCCTTTTCCGGTTGGTCGGTGGGCGGCTTCCACGGTAATTTTTGTCGCCGCCGCCGCCGCCGCCGCCGTCGCCGCCGCATGCGAGCTATCTCTAGAAACCCCGCCTCCCGACTGTGGGCGCAAATATTTCAGGAGACGTGTCAAGCATGGCAAAAAACAAACGTGCGGTGTCAAACGGGTGTGTGTAGGTAGGGCTGGGTATTCCGCACTGAAAAACCTACCATGGTATACCTGGTATTAATAGTAATACGGAGGACCATAGTAAATAGGACCAAATAGTGTTCGTAAAAATATGTAAATGTATAGGTTTTTGTATGTAGCGTAGGTCCCCTATTTACTACGGTCCCCCGTAATAGTTTTGGTGTCAGTCAAGAGGCGTGCTACGATAGAGGTATAAGGTATACCTTTTTTTGGCTGAAACGTTTTCTGGACGAAGGGAAGGGGCTCCTTAACCCATACAGAACTGAAAAAAAAATCCCACACTAATTCCAAGTAGTTTTCCCCCCCAAATTCGTGGGACCAGTTCTTAAGGGGTCAACCAAAAATCGTCGGGCTTTCGTTTTTGTATTGCAATCTACTGGTCGTTGTATACTATACTTACTGTAGGTCATGGGATTTGTTGTTCGCTTTGTCTCTTTTTTTTTTTCCCTCCGAAATCAGTTTTTGACTTACTATTAGTATAGAGCCTCCTCAAGTGACCACCCTTTTCAGAAAATACAGGATGCAGCGGCATCTACCGACTAGTTTTACTCGTGAAATGCTGCCGATTCGTATACGTATAGCTCTTGCCAATCTACTTGGCATTACGTACACAGTTGTGGGATGATTTTCGCGGTGGATTAAAAAAGGGAACGAGAGAACATCACGGGCAGGCAGGCAGGCAGGCAGGCAGGCAGGCAGGCAGGCAGGCGGGCACCCGTGCCGTGCCGTGCCGTGCCGTGCCGTGCCGTGTTTTTTTTTTTTTTTTTTCCAACTTACCGAATGTTCCTCCGATCCCGGCCCGTCCCCTCCGTCTACTGCGCCTCCTGGGCGCGAAATCCGGGCACTCTCCTTAAACAGCTTCGCCGCCCACACGGCGTCCTGCTCCCGTCGGTAGCCGCAGTTGTACACGGACCACAAGGGCGTGCGCGGTGGATGCTCGGCCGATGCTCTAGCCTCCAGGTCGCCGCAAACCTTGCAGCTGCACAACCACCACGATAAACAAAACAAAAAATGATTTAAAAAAAAACACGCAAATGAAATAAATTAAAACACCTGGGTACTGCTGTAGAGTGAAATTACTGTAAATACCGACGATTACGATCTCATCTCATCAAGCGTCCAGAAAGAGCGTGCAGCTGTAAAAGTAGCGGTCCCTCCATAGTGCCGGTATGCGCCCCGCCAATAATACCGGCACTATCGCGGCAACCAAACCAACACACGGGAGTGGCAACGAAAACCTGCTGACAAGTCAAAAACCTGGCAGGGGATGAATACTGCGTGTCCCCGAGGGTAGTTATCCCACAGAGAGGCGCGATCGACACAACGCCGTATAGTAAGCCCAACAAAACAATAAACAAAGAATACTGAGCATCGACTTGAAAATCGTGAAAATCGTGGACAAGTATCCCCCCCAAACCATGTGCACCGGCCCTGAACATGGACTTTTTTCTTCCTTCCCCCCACATTGTAGGGATGCGAGGGTCTATGGTCATACAAGCACGGCCATGATAAATGAAGTGCACCCCCCCGAAATTATCTAAACTCTACATAAGAGAGGGGGGTTGTAATTTCAACTATATATTAAGGGGGAAGATAGTAATCAGGACCAAATACGCTTGGTAAAAAATCTGGAATCAGGACCGAATACGCGTAGTAAAAATACTGGAATATATAGGTTTTTGTGTCTATCATGGGTCCTGATTACTGTGGTCTCCCGCAATAATGTTGCTATACTCGTAGAGGGACGCCATATAGCTGTTAGCTGAACGGCTATATATGTATACACGCGCACCAAGCCCCTTTCAGCCCATACCAAGGCATCATACGACACAACAATACAACACACTTGACTATCAACAGACGCAGCTGTACACCAGGTGTACTGCTACAAAACATGCACGCGCACCCCTCCCAATTATGCACCTTAGCGGTGTAGGCGCGAGGCGTTCCAGTGTCTCGAACAGGCTTTCTTTCGGCGGGTTGGGCTTCGCAGCCCACACCGGCGGCACTCCGAAGCCTGGACCCCTGCCATTGCGAGGCACACAAGCAACAACAACAACAACACCAGCAACGACAAAACAAAATACAGTAAACAAAATAGCAAAAGATAAACAACAGATAACAACAACACCATCGATCGAGTCATCAAAGACCCCGGCACGAAACGGGCGGTGGGAGAGGCACCAAGCAAATATAGTGGGAGCTTCGTGGGGTCAGCACAGCACAGGATAGCAGCGATAGGACGAGCATGAACAACGGGAGTTGCAACCGAACATAATGGGCTGCGGGGGTGGGGGTGTACTCATGTCGTGCACGGCCGTAGTAGTCGTATGACCTTAGACCCTCGCATCCCTACAATGCCGGGACGGAGCACGTTGGGTTTTCACCAACCAGGCAGACATTGCTTGCACCAAGCGCGAAGCGCCGTGAGGTATTGGGCGAGTCGCATGGAGGATGAGCTGCATCCTGCTAAGAACCGCCTACCCAGGGGGGGGGGGGGGGGGTAGAGCTTCCTGCGGAGTAAATAAAGCAAGGTAAGCTCACGAACCGAACCGAACTGGCAACGTACGTACGCATGCTAATTGTTTTACGGCCGTGTCCTACTCGATGCTCACTTGGACATCTTCAGCAGGGCCAGCTCGAGCGACGCGTACGCATCCTGAAGGATCAAAATCATGGAACGAACCAACGAGCGACATGGACGAAATAAGAAATCATGGGACTGACATGAATCATACTCATGGAACAAAGGAACGAAACATGCATGGCACGGACCAAACAAAACAATGCATATTGGTACGTATTAGATTGGTATATATGTATACTTCAAGTATAAAAATAACGAACAAAATCATGGAACGAACGAGATAAAATCAGTAACGAACCAACTAAATAATGAAACGCTCGAACTTAAATCAGGAACGAACGAGCGATCAAAACTATACAAACAACGAACAAAATCAAACAAAGAGCGAGCGATTTTTACCATCATACACCTGGTATTTTTTTTAATCCTCCAAACCGATTGGCAAAAGAAATCAAGCTCAAGCTCACCAACCTTTCCACGTCTGTATAAAACACGTGCCGTGTGTCATGAAAATACATGTAGCGTGTGACAACAAACAAACGAGATACGTAGACTATGGGAATACAAAAACAAAAACAAAAACACGTTAGAAATATTATGCACTTGTAGTGAAACAAAAAACAGACCTCTTTGCTGTCGTGGCCAGCATCGCTGCCCTGGATGGCTTGCCCCAGTATCGTCTGGCTCAGGAGGCGAAGGCCGTTCTGCAAGCACCGGCGAATTGGATGAGGCGTTTCGTTGCGGTCAAAACAAAAACAAGCGTTATAACCCCTTAAGAACTGGTCCGACATATTTGGGGACAGACTACTTGAAATTAGTGTGGAATTTTGTTTCAGTTCTGAATGGGTTAAGGTCGCCACGGGCAGAGCGAAAAACAGTAAGGGCGAGCGGAAAAAAAATAATAATGAAAAAAAAAACTGTCGTGTCCGCACGTCGATCGGGTCGGTCGGTCGATGGTTCTAATGTTCTAATCATGGGTCGGTCGGTCGGTTGGTTGATTGGTTGGTCGTTCCGTTGAGTGATTGGTCGGTTGGATTAACGGTCAGTTGATTGGCCGATAGGTTGGTTAATGGGTCGATAGACCGGTCGGTCCATCCGCCGATGGTTGTAGTGATGGGTCGGTCGGTTGAGTGATCGGTCGGTCGTTCCGTTCCGTTGATCGGTTGGTTGGAATATCTGTCGGTTGATTGGTCGATCGGTCGGTATGTTGGTTGATCGGTCGGCTTATTGATCTTCCCGTTGGTCGGTCGGTCTGTAGGTTGATCGATGGGTCGGTTCATCAGTAGGTCGATTGATCGGTCGGTTGGTATGATGATTCGGGCGATCGGTATTTTGATCCGCCGGTCTGTTGATTGATCGGTTCGGTCCGCTACTTTGGCTGGTCGGTTACTCGATCGATCGTGTCGATGTGTCGGTTCACATTCTACCCTCCCTGCCGGCGGAGAGATAACAGCTACAGGTAAAAGGGTAGTACATCGGGTGTCCCTATTCAACAGCCAGGAAAGCCTTGCCTAATATATACTACCCAGGGTATGTACGAGTGCAGTATATACCACTGCTTCAAAGCGCGAGGGGG
>MEHQ01003840.1:218906-256999 GCA_008828725.1 Saccharina japonica | reverse complement strand
GGGGGGGGGGGGGGGCGTACTCATTTGCTGCTTGCCTTTACTCGTAGTAATTTGACCATTGAACCACGCATCCCTTTCGAGACGGAGCACAACAGGGAAGGGGGGGGGAGGGGGGGGGGTACTCGATATTCATTAATGGCCGTAGTCGTATGCATGACCATAGACCCTCGCATCCCTACAATACCGGGACGGAGCATGTCGGGTTTCACCGGAGTGGGGGCGGCAACGGAATGCACGCGCTCCCCATATCAATGACCTCTTCGACATGAGCAGTGCTGTAGCAGGGCCAAGAAAAACAGCGGCTTATCTGGGCCGTACCAGGTATACGGTACAACCTCGTAAAAAGTGTCACGCTGGCCGGAAATATAATCCACGATTGGAATCTGATGTCAACATCAAACGGTGACTATATTTTTTCCGGCCAGGGTAGTATGCCGCCGACCGTGTGTGACCGTATCCAACGATTTCCTAATATGCCGTTCGGTGCTACACCAGTCGCGTACGCTTCAAGGCAAAAAAAAACGCTCTCTTTTCAGTGCTTGGCCACCGCGCCCGCCGCCCGCCCCAGGTGGTAGATGCCGCTTGACTGAAATCAGAGGAAAGTGCACGCCCCCCCCCCCAGCGGCGACAGCCTTGCCGCCTGACGCTTCACAAGGCCCGTCAAGGTATGTTACAGAAGGCAGAGCACAGCACAGCACTGCATTGCACAGCGGCAAGCGAGACAAACCTCTACAACCCTCGACACCAGGAAAAAAAATACCTACCAGGTATGACATAACGCCCACGTAATTCGTCAACAGAAGCACCTTGTGTGAGTGGCCAAAGAGAGCAGACCCAGAGGCAGGCACTTCACCCCACCCCGCACAGCAGCAATCGTCCTCTTCGGTAACAAAAGCTTCATGCGATGTCCTTATACCTTCACACACACACCAACAACCCACCACACAACAAAACACTACCGAAAACTGTAAAAAACCGAGCCATCAAAATCTTGCGACCTTGCTATGACCAACACACGCGACTCCCGAAAGTCTTCTTCTCGCCAAAAGCGAGCCACTAAACCACTCCGCGACTAAGCTGCCACCAACACACGCCTGACTCTCGAAAACGAACTTGTCGACAACGCGAGCTATCCACCACCAAACCACACACGCGAAGAAAAAGAAAAAAAAGAAAAAAGGTCATCGGTCGGGTCAAAAACCTCGCGGGTCAGGTCAGGTAACCGTGACCGGACCCCAACCCGTGAGATATTCGAAAACCTCCTGACCCGACCCGACCCGACCCGACTCGGTCCGACCCAACCCAACCAGACCCAACCCAACCCGACCCGACTCGACCCGACCCGACCCGACTCGACCCGACCCGACCCAACCCGTGAGATTTCGAAAAACTCCTGACCCGACCCGCCGGATTTGGGGGTCATGACCCGTGAAGAACCTTGAAAAAAAAAACAACGTGCCGCAAAAATCTCCCCCCTCACTTTCTTCACTCACCATCTCGCAGTCGACCCCGAGGACGACGGTGCCCTTGCGCGGCCCCGACGGCACCGGGCACAGGGCCTCAGCAGACGGCGCAGCGAACCGCAGCGGCGCAAACGCTGCCGTATCTCCTGCCGCCGCTTTGTCCGCCGCTTTTGGAGGTGGGTGGGCCGGCGAAGGGGTGACGATTTCGCCGTCTTCTCCTTCCTCCTCGTCGTCGTCCTCCTCCTCCTCGCTGTCACCCCCCTCTGTTGCCAAAGAAGCGTCCGACGTTTTTATCCGGTCTGGGTTTGGTACCACATGCGCGGCGGTGGCGGCGGCGGCGGCGGCGGTTGCGTTAGCTTTGGCGGCAGCCTTCGCGGTTGTGGCTGCGGCGCCAACAACGGTGTCTCTTCCGGTGTCCTTCGCCGCCCCCATCAAAACCACGGTCCCTTCCTCCTCCTCCTCTTCTTCCTCTTCCCCTTCCTCGCCTGTTTCCATTTTGTCTTCCCCGACTGCTTCCATTTCCCCTTCCTCTCGGGCTTCCTTGTCCTCTTCTTGGTGTTCCTTGTCTGCTGCTCCCGCCTCACCTCCTCTTTGCCTCACACCCCGCCCCTCTCCACCGCCTCTACCGCCGGGTCCGTTTCTTGCTCCCAGCACCGCGTCACGCGCCACGGCCACACCAGGCACCGCCCCCTCCTCCTCCTCCTCCTCGTGCCGCGCTCCTGATGCATCGTCACCACCACCACTCCCCTTAGCTGCACCTCCAACCTGACCGTCCTCAATTTCCCCCTCCTCCTCCTCCTCCTCCTCCTCCTCCACTACCTCCTCCTCTTCTTTCTTTTCCTGAAACAGAGTCGGTTTCGCGTTCGCGTCCCCAGAGCCCCCCTTTTGCGAGACGCCTCCTTCGCCTCCGCTACCTCGTCGGGGGGCGGGCCGGCAGGGCGAAACCCCCTGGTCGGTCGAAACGTAACCTGGCCCCTCTTCCGAAACACGGAGCGGTGTTTTTATCCGGTAACGGTCAGCCTACGTAAAAAAACAAAAACAAAGAACGAAAAACGAAATGAAACGGTTGATGTGGCGAGAGGGAATGCGGGCGGAAATGAGCACGATACAGGAGTACATCAGAGGGTGCAGGCCCGAATACACGATTGAAATAATCCCACTACTACGTATGAAACTGCAGTACAGCAGATGAGGGTAGGGCACTATTAAGAGGGCAGTGGGGACCAACGGCATGTCACGGGGGATAGCATGTCTTCGTTTCGTCCCCCCCCCCCCCCCCACCCCTCTCCGTCTCGAAAGGGATGCGTGGTCAATAGACAAATGACTAAGGCAAGCAACAAATGGGTAGCCCCCCCCCACCCTCTTCCACACCACCTCCTCTTCCTGCCCCCCCTATATACGCCTTGCCCCTCTCTTGGGCGCCATCCACTCGCGGCTCTCTTTTCGCTTTCCTCCATCCATCCATAAAACCTCACGTTGCTTTTTGTTTCCTTCCGCCTTTCCGGGTTGCTTCTAATACCCTCCTCCCGGGTGCAAGCGATCAATGTCTGCCTGGCCCGTGAAAACCCAACGTGCTCCGTCCCGGCATTGTAGGGGTGCGAGGGTCTATAGTCATACGACTACGGCCATGCATGACATGAGTACATCTTCCCCCTCCCCCCACCCCCACCCCTCTTTGTGCTCCGTCCCGGCATTGTAAGGATGCGAGGGTCTACGGTCATACGACTACGACCAGCACGACCATTCAGAACTGAAAAAAATGCCCCACACTAATTCCAAGTAGTTTTTCCCCAAATTCGTCGGACCAGTTCTTAAGGGGTCAAGTACACCCTTCTCCACACAACTGTTGGAGGTGCCTCTATTAGGAGTAGGAACGGTGCTCCGTTTCCAAATAGATGCAACGGTCAAGTTACTAAAGGCAAGCAATAAACGAGTACGCCCCCCCCCCCCCCCTCTTCCCCCCGCCTCGACTCTCACCGCCGTCAAGCAGTACACCTCCGGGTCCAGCGACTCTAGCGGGAGACTGACGATGACGGTGTTCCTTTTGATGCCAGCGTCCCCGTCTCCCGCCCGCCCCTCCACCACCGCCTCCACGCCACCACCATCTCCCTTTGCCGGTATTGTTGCCCCTCTCTCCACCGACGGCATGGTTGAGTCTTCAATCGCCCCTGCCCCGCTGTCAGCGTGAACGCCGTTGGGGGTTTCCAAGCCTACCACCGCCGACGGCACGGTGGAGTCTCCAGTCGCTCCTACCCCACCGTCAGCGTTAACGCCGCCCGGGGTTTCCAAGGTGGTGGTGGTGGTGGCGGTGGCGGGGGTGGAGGGGTCGACTACCAAAATTCGAAGCGCTGCTGCTGCGTCTGGTGCGGCCTCCGCGTGCTGAGAAACACGTCTCTCTTCCTCAGTCTGCCGACCAGGAGGAGGAGGAGGAGGAGCAGATAAGTAATAGTTGAGATGAGACGATAAAACATAAAAATAAAACTCGGGAAGGAAACCGCGGCAACCAAAAAAACAGCAACAACACACAACAACAACAACAACAACAAAAGCAGCAACAGCGACAACAGCAAGCATCACCACCACCACCACCAGCAAAAGTAAGAGCAACAACAGCAACAGCAACAGCAACGACAACAACAGCGACAATATCGATAGCGAGGATAGAGCCACAGAAAAAAAAGACAATAGAAAACCGGGACAAGCACGCACGCAAGCCGGAAATCTGACGCCATAGCGCCCATAGTACAGCCCCTTCATCCTTCACATATCCCCTCCCGGAGAAGCGCTATCAACAATAGAGCCAAGGCGAGTCAAGTCAAGTCGAGCCCAATAGCCTCCCATGTCTCATCCACGACAAAATTCCCTTCCACCCCCTCCCCCATCCCTCCTCCCCGCACCACTCGGTCGGAGAGTAAAAAACATCCAGACAAAACCTCCCTCTCTGCTACCGAACACCCTGTTTTTCTAGAGTGAAAAACATATAGACTAAACATCCCTCTCTGCTGTCGAACACCCTATTTTTTTTCTCACCAGGCAGCGGCGAGCGCAGGACAGCGTGAGCGAGAGGCTCTGATCCGCGGCTAAAAGTAACGCGTTGCGCCGGCGGCAACCCACCGTAAAAAAAAACAAAAACGGCGGAACGAATGGAGACAGAGACAGAGAGAGAGAGAGAGAGCAGGGGAGTGAGAGAGTGGCGGACCAGGCAACGCGCAATCGGTGGTGGCAAAGCAAAGCGAAGTAAGCAAAAGGGGGATTGCTGGTCCCGGTCCAAGGGTAAGAAAGGGCAGCTCTGGCTAGGAGCTTGTGCTCTGGTGGATATTTTCAAGGCTCTTCACGGGTCATAACCCGACCCGCGGGTCGGGTCAGGAACTTTTGGAAATCTCACGGGTCGGGTAAGGTCGGGTCGGGTCATGAACGGGTCATAACCCGATCCGCGCGTCGGGTCAGGCACTTTTGGAAATATCACGGGTCGGGTCGGGTTAGGTCGTGTCGCGTTGGGTCGTGTCGGGTCGGGTCGGGTCAGGAGCTTTTCAAAATATCATGGGTCGGGGTCGGGTAACCGTTACCCGACCCCGGCTCGACCTGACCCGCGAGGTTTGACCCGTTCCGTCTACAGCCCTGGATGTTTGTAGCTGTCGTCAATAGACAGCAGCGTGAGTTGGCGGATTGCATATATGGCAAATAAACAAAACTTTTTCCGGATATTCTCAATCGGCCGTGCTCACAGCTGACGCATTTTGTAACATTTTTTTGTAAAAACAAATTCCAGAGATTTTCGGTCGGACGGCTTGGTGTGTACACTACAATCGGTCGAGAGACTGAACACACATAATTTGGCTGCCCTCGCGTGGGCGGCTGGCTGCCTTTTGTGCGTCATAAATATATATATACACTCGGTATGAGACATTTCATAGGCGACGGAAAACACAAAAACGCGCCCACGCATGCACGAAAACTGAAACCCATGATCCTGGTAAACAGGACCTAACCTATGAAGGAAGCACAAAAACACACGCGCACACAAAAAACCGAACCCCATGACGTGGTGATAGGACAGGACAGGACAGGACAGGACAGGACAGGACAGGACAGGACAGGACAGGACAGGACAGGACAGGACAGGACAGGACAGGACAGGACATATACCAGGTATAATACGACAAACAAAACACGCACACGCACATCGAGAACCACGACACCCACCCACCCACCTTCAAACCACAGGCTCGATGCCCCCCTCTCCTTGAGCACCAAAACCTGGTTTTCCCAGCGGTCCCAATTGAGTCCAACACAGACTCGTCTCACCACACGCCTTACCGCCCCCCTCACCGCGCCCCCCTCCCCCCCTCGCCTCCACGGTGAGCGTGTACACCCGAGGTCGGGTTCAGGTTTCCTCCAGAACCTTCCGCGGCGCCGTTACTACCGGCGCGGTTCTGATTGGCCCGCTTTTTCGCCGCCTCCGGCTTTCGGTGACGGCGACGGCGGGTGTGCACGCCCGGAAGAAGAGGGTGGAACGAGACGTCGTCTCTCCACGCGGTGCACTCCAGCGAACGTCCACTCGCAAGTGCTGAACAGCTCTCTCCAAAGCTGTTTCATTATGAATGACATCGCAGAGAGTGAGGACCGATAAGTTACCAGAAATGTAGTTAAAACCAGACGCACGGGCGGAGGCGGAGGCGGATGCGGAGGGAGGGGGGGGTGTACTTCATTTTCATGCATGGCCATTAGTCGTATGAACATAAGGGGGAAGTGATAAAAAAAAATGTAGTTCAAACAAACGCACAGCACAGGGGGGTGGGGGTGGGTGGATGGAGGGGGGAAGCTTCATCACAGAGAGGTGAAAAAGGGACGTAAGACACACAGCTCCCGAACGGCTCTCTCGAAAGCATACATCCTCGCAGGGAGAGGTGGTAAGATACACATATAAAGAACGCTTGGGCGGGGGGGGGAGGGCGTATATGTATAAGTGGGCGCGACTATTGTGAGTTGACGGCGGAGATGACGGGTGGGACAACTCAATCTGCGTACACCACAGGACATTAACTTCCACCTTTTTTCAAAAATAGGCCGATCGATTGATCAGACCGATAAAAAAGCCGTTGTATCGATCGATCGATCAGACCGGTAAAAAAGCTGTTGGACCGATCGATCGATCGATCCATCTATCCATCAGACCGACCAATGCTGCTGGATCGATCGAATAAACCCCAGAAAAGCTGTTGAGATCGAACGACTAGACCGATCATTGCTGCTGGATAGATCGATCGATCACAACAGTATCCAGGAACTATTATTAGGCGTCTTGTAACCGTGACATACCTCATGGCCGCGATCTCGTCCGCATGCATGGTCGGCTTCTCGTCCCATAGCATTAGGGCCGCGCTCGGATGCACATCCATCACTCTGAGCAGCAGTGCAGCACGCCACACAGCCGGCACAGCCGGGGTTGGCGCGCGCGGACAAAAACGCACGCACGGTACACGGTAGGGGAACGGGGTAAAAGTAAAGACACAAATCGAAAGGGTAAACAAACCAACATTGTAGGATTAAATGAGCCTGCAGTGATCCCCAGGCGGCAAGTTGGTTCGCGCCGCTGCTACTGCTACTGCTACTGCTACTTCTTCTTCTACTACTACTACTACTACTACTACTACTACTACTACTACAATACGACAACTATTATACTAAAACTATCATATCAGGTTCGTACTACTACTACTACTACTACTACGTACACTACTGCTCGTACGAGTGTTACAATACACTGCTCAACCACTATTATAGTCTATGCTGTAATAAAAGTACTACGACTACTAAAACTACTGTAGGAGCACTACTAATTCTACTGCTATTCACATTTACTACATTGTGAGCTAAGCGTCACGAGCAAATAACAAATAACGCCCTCATTCCAGCCACCGCTGCCCTGGGGAACAAAGAACGGGGATCCAGATCGAGGCTGGGGTTATAGCCCAGGCGATTCTATTCATCCTATTAATATAATACCCCCTACAACTACTACTAAAAAGGACAATTCACCGGGAGGTAGTGGGTATAAACTACTACAATACGTAGTACTCCCACTATTATCACGACTAATACACTATGAATACTACGAATACCAATACCTCCCAGGGCACCACGGTGGCGGAAGGCGTTTCGCGGCAGCCAACAAAAATCGGGGGGGGCCACAACTCTAACTCGTGACACCGAATCTCCATTAAAAAAAACGACCGACCGATTTCCGTCAACCGACCGACCGACCGACGGACCCGCGCCCGACCACACGTCGTGCCACAACAGATACCGCCCCGCCCCCAATTCAGACGCGCTGCAGTAGCACCCCCCCCCCCCTTTATATTACGGGGGGTCATAGTAAATAGGACCTACGTTGAAGACAAACACCTATATATTTCCCTATTTTTACGAACATGTTTTGGTCCTAAATATAGGGGGCAAACACCTATGTATTTCCCTATTTTTACGAACATGTTTTGGTCCTAAATATAGGGGGGCAAACACCTATGTATTTCCCTATTTTTACGAACATGTTTTGGTCCTAAATATAGGGGGCAAACACCTATATATTTCCCTATTTTTACGAACATGTTTGGGTCCTAAATATAGGGGGCAAACACCTATATATTTCCCTATTTTTACGAACATTTTTTTTGTCCTATTTACTACGTATGGGGTTCCGTAATAGCAGCACAAGCAGCTCTAGCATGCATAAGTTGCCCACCTTGGCGTGCCACCGCGGCCAGGCTCCAGGGAGTGTCGGACGGGGACCGAGGAACACGTCTTCAAAAATGGACACGCCTGCGTTTGGGGGTTGAGATTGGGGGAGGGGGGGGGGGGGGGGTTGAGAAGGGGGAGAGGGTACTCATGTCCATCTCACTCGGGATGCGACGAGGTGGCGCGGTCGAGCAGGATAAATTGAATCAAAGCACACAGGGAAGGGGCAGGCGCTATCGTAATATCGTAACCACACAGCAACCGGCAAAATATACAGTACATCTAGGCCCATGCTAAAAGCACATGGAGGGCGGGGAATCACGGGGAGCTTGTTGCTGCTGCTGCTGCTGGCAAAGGACACCGCGGTTTGCTTTTATGATAACGATAACCACGCCGCTATACGCCTTGTATATGCGGCATCATCCGCTTCTACTGATTGTGTTGATATGTCGAACATCATCACCAGAATCAAAATCTCCAGTTCCGGTTATACTTGTATATGTACTTCGTACAACCCTGCCACCACCATGAAAACAAGTAACACCAGGAACCTTGACGTCAAACACTTTCGCGGCCGTCGAAACTCCAACAGCGATCACACCGCCTAAACAAACAATCGCCTTGGCTAAAAACATCTGGCACTAAACTGCCGCGATGGACACCCCAGCAACAGCAACAGCAGCATCAGCAGCACCAGCAGCATTCCAAAACATGGTACATATATACTATCACATTTATCGACTTTAACTTAATCAAGCGCGGCGCAAACACCACCGCCACCACCACCACCGCCACCGCCACTACCATTACCACTACCACCACCACTACTACTACCACCACTGCCACCACCACACTACCACCACCACCACTGCCACCACTGCCACCACTGCCACCACCACCACCACCACCACCACCACCACCACCACCACCTTCCGACCGCTATTAGTAGTTTATTCACGCCATGCACCGCTCACCCCGGCCGCCATGGAGGCCTCCGCCGCCGCCATGCCGAGGCCGGTCACGCACGCGATCACCACTTTCTTCGCCCCGGGAACTCCTTCCGCGAAGGTCGGCGCGGGCTCGTCGTCGGCAAGCGTCGCCACCACGAGCTTCCGCACCGCTGAAGTCAGGACCTTTCACGGGAACGGGACACGGTAAACACATAAAAGAAAACAAGTTGGCTGATATGTACAGGGGATGGGGGTTACGCTTTAAACCCGTTACGAACCACAAAACGTATCCCACACTAATTCCAAGTAGTTTGTCCCCAAAAGCGTGAGACCGGTTCTTAACCCTTTCAAGACTGCAGTCCCGTTTTGGGGACAAATTACTTGGAATTAGAGCCAGATAGATGGTTCTGTGCACTGGAGTACTAAAACGGTTAAGGGGTAAAGAGAGCTCGATTTGAAGAGAAGCACCGATTTGTTAACCCTTATATAGGAATGGAGTCCCGTTTTGGGGACAAATTACTTAGAATTAAAGTGGTTTGTCCCCAAAACGGGACTGCAGTCCTAAAAGGATACTACCGCCGGTTCTGATTGGCCCGCTTTTTCGCCGCCTCCGGCTTTCGGTGACGGCGACGGCGGGTGTGCACCCGGAAGAGGAGGGTGGAACGAGACGTCGTCTCTCCACGCGGTGCACTTCCCCGCGAACGTCACCTCGCAGTGCTGAAACAGCTCTCTCAAGCTTTTCATTAAAGAATGACATCGCAGAGAGTGAGGGAGATAAGTTACCAGAAAGTAGTTAAAACCAACGCACGGGCGGAGGCGGAGGCGGATGCGGAGGGAGGGGGGGGTGTACTTCATTTTCATGCATGGCCATAGTCGTATGAACATAAGGGGGAAGTGATAAAAAAAAAATGTAGTTCAAACAACGCACAGGCACGGGGGGTGGGGGTGGGTGGATGGAGGGGGGAAGCTTCATCACAGAGAGAGGTGAAAAAGGGACGTAAGACACACAGCTCCCGAACGGCTCTCTCGAAAGCATACATCCTCGCAGGGAGAGGTGGTAAGATACACATATAAAGAACGCTTGGGCGGGGGGGGGAGGGCGTATATGTATAAGTGGGCGCGACTATTGTGAGTTGACGGCGGGGATGACGGGTGGGACAACTCAATCTGCGTACACCACAGGACATTAACTTCCACCTTTTTTCAAAAATAGGCCGATCGATTGATCAGACCGATAAAAAAGCCGTTGTATCGATCGATCGATCAGACCGGTAAAAAAGCTGTTGGACCGATCGATCGATCGATCCATCTATCCATCAGACCGACCAATGCTGCTGGATCGATCGAATAAACCCCAGAAAAGCTGTTGAGATCGAACGACTAGACCGATCATTGCTGCTGGATAGATCGATCGATCACAACAGTATCCAGGAACTGTTATTAGGCGTCTTGTAACCGTGACATACCTCATGGCCGCGATCTCGTCCGCATGCATGGTCGGCTTCTCGTCCCATAGCATTAGGGCCGCGCTCGGATGCACATCCATCACTCTGAGCAGCAGTGCAGCACGCCACACAGCCGGCACAGCCGGGGTTGGCGCGCGCGGACAAAAACGCACGCACGGTACACGGTAGGGGAACGGGGTAAAAGTAAAGACACAAATCGAAAGGGTAAACAAATCAACATTGTAGGATTAAATGAGCCTGCAGTGATCCCCAGGCGGCAAGTTGGTTCGCGCCGCTGCTACTGCTACCACTACTACTACTACTACTACTACTACTACTACTACTACTACTACTACTACTACTACTACTACTACTACTACTACTACTACTACTACTACTACTACTACCACTACTACTGCTCGTACGAGTGTTACAATACACTGCTCAACCACTATTATAGTCTATGCTGTAATAAAAGTACTACGACTACTAAAACTACTGTAGGAGCACTACTAATTCTACTGCTATTCACATTTACTACATTGTGAGCTTAGCGTCACGAGCAAATAACAAATAACGCCCTCATTCCAGCCACCGCTGCCCTGGGGAACAAAGAACGGGGATCCAGATCGAGGCTGGGGTTATAGCCCAGGCGATTCTATTCATCCTATTAATATAATACCCCCTACAACTACTACTAAAAAGGACAATTCACCGGGAGGTAGTGGGTATAAACTACTACAATACGTAGTACTCCCACTATTATCACGACTAATACACTATTAATACTACGAATACCAATACCTCCCAGGGCACCACGGTGGCGGAAGGCGTTTCGCGGCAGCCAACAAAAATCGGGGGGCCACAACTCTAACTCGTGACACCGAATCTCCATTAAAAAAAACGACCGACCGATTTCCGTCAACCGACCGACCGACCGACGGACCCGCGCCCGACCACACATCGTGCCACAACAGATACCGCCCCGCCCCCCAATTCAGACGCGCTGCAGTAGCCCCCCCCCCCCCTTTATATTACGGGGGGTCATAGTAAATAGGACCTACGTTGAAGACAAACACCTATATATTTCCCTATTTTTAAGAACATGTTTTGGTCCTAAATATAGGGGGCAAACACCTATGTATTTCCCTATTTTTACGAACATGTTTTGGTCCTAAATATAGGGGGGCAAACACCTATATATTTCCCTATTTTTACGAACATGTTTGGGTCCTAAATATAGGGGGCAAACACCTATATATTTCCCTATTTTTACGAACATTTTTTTTGTCCTATTTACTACGTATGGGGTTCCGTAATAGCAGCACAAGCAGCTCTAGCATGCATAAGTTGCCCACCTTGGCGTGCCACCGCGGCCAGGCTCCAGGGAGTGTCGGACGGGGACCGAGGAACACGTCTTCAAAAATGGACACGCCTGCGTTTGGGGGTTGAGATTGGGGGAGGGGGGGGGGTGGGGTTGAGAAGGGGGAGAGGGTACTCATGTCCATCTCACTCGGGATGCGACGAGGTGGCGCGGTCGAGCAGGATAAATTGAATCAAAGCACACAGGGAAGGGGCAGGCGCTATCGTAATATCGTAACCACACAGCAACCGGCAAAATATACAGTACATCTAGGCCCATGCTAAAAGCACATGGAGGGCGGGGAATCACGGGGAGCTTGTTGCTGCTGCTGCTGCTGGCAAAGGACACCGCGGTTTGCTTTTATGATAACGATAACCACGCCGCTATACGCCTTGTATATGCGGCATCATCCGCTTCTACTGATTGTGTTGATATGTCGAACATCATCACCAGAATCAAAATCTCCAGTTCCGGTTATACTTGTATATGTACTTCGTACAACCCTGCCACCACCATGAAAACAAGTAACACCAGGAACCTTGACGTCAAACACTTTCGCGGCCGTCGAAACTCCAACAGCGATCACACCGCCTAAACAAACAATCGCCTTGGCTAAAAACATCTGGCACTAAACTGCCGCGATGGACACCCCAGCAACAGCAACAGCAGCATCAGCAGCACCAGCAGCATTCCAAAACATGGTACATATATACTATCACATTTATCGACTTTAACTTAATCAAGCGCGGCGCAAACACCACCGCCACCACCACCACCGCCACCGCCACTACCATTACCACTACCACCACCACTACTACTACCACCACTGCCACCACCACACTACCACCACCACCACTGCCACCACTGCCACCACTGCCACCACCACCACCACCACCACCACCACCACCACCACCACCTTCCGACCGCTATTAGTAGTTTATTCACGCCATGCACCGCTCACCCCGGCCGCCATGGAGGCCTCCGCCGCCGCCATGCCGAGGCCGGTCACGCACGCGATCACCACTTTCTTCGCCCCGGGAACTCCTTCCGCGAAGGTCGGCGCGGGCTCGTCGTCGGCAAGCGTCGCCACCACGAGCTTCCGCACCGCTGAAGTCAGGACCTTTCACGGGAACGGGACACGGTAAACACATAAAAGAAAACAAGTTGGCTGATATGTACAGGGGATGGGGGTTACGCTTTAAACCCGTTACGAACCACAAAACGTATCCCACACTAATTCCAAGTAGTTTGTCCCCAAAAGCGTGAGACCGGTTCTTAACCCTTTCAAGACTGCAGTCCCGTTTTGGGGACAAATTACTTGGAATTAGAGCCAGATAGATGGTTCTGTGCACTGGAGTACTAAAACGGTTAAGGGGTAAAGAGAGCTCGATTTGAAGAGAAGCACCGATTTGTTAACCCTTATATAGGAATGGAGTCCCGTTTTGGGGACAAATTACTTAGAATTAAAGTGGTTTGTCCCCAAAACGGGACTGCAGTCCTAAAAGGATTAACCCATATAGGACTGGAGTCCCGTTTTGGGGACAAATTACTTAGAATTAGAGTGGTTTGTCCCCAAAACGGGACTGCAGTCCTAAAAGGGTTAAGAGAGGTCACCGATGGGCTTGGCAGGGGTATGGATGCATGGACGTTTACCCCCCCACGTGTTCAACGGATGCATAGAGGATTTTCTTACCTGAACTTGCACGGCAGTTTTTAATGCAAAAAAAAAAAATGCCTGCAAGGCTTGCATGCACTTGCAAAAAGCTACGAGCTTGAAAAAAAAAATAGACTCAAAACACTATTTGCAGTTTTTTATGTAGGGAGAACAACCAGACAAAGAAACACACCAGACCAGGACCACACCAGACCTGGTTAGACGTGGCGCTCCCCACCCAGTAGTTGAACGAGAGCCTCACCCCCCTCGAGCCTTGGAAAGGTACCTGTCGGCAGTTCGCCGAGTTCGGCGGCGGCGGCCTCGGCTCCGCTATGGGTGGTGGAAACCGACCACACGCGGGCGCATTTGGTCCACCCGGAGAAGGCCGGGTTCCAGTTCTGCTGCCGTTGGCATGGGGCGGGGCGGGCGAGAAAGGAGGGGGCGGGGGAGGGGGAGGAGGAGGAGGAGGAGGAGAAGCGGCCCAAGAAGAGCCACCTCCTCGCAAGATCCAGGAGCAAAAATAGCAGCAGCAGCAACAACATGAAAAAAAAAAACAGCATCAGCAACGGCAGGAGGAGCAGCAGCAGCAGCAGCGACTAAAACAGCGGCAACACACCTCGCCACCTCGTGGAAGCGATACAGCAGCAGCAGCAGCAGCAACTAAAACAGCGGCAACACACCTCGCCACCTCGTGGAAGCGATACAGCAGCAGCAGCAGCAGCAGCAGCAGCAGCAGCAGCAGCAACTAAAACAGCGGCAACACACCTCGCCACCTCGAGAAAGCGATACAGCAGCAGCAGCAGCAACAGCAGCAACAGCAGCAGCAGAGCGATGTACACTGACTGCTGTTTGCACACCCACCTACCCGGCGGGAGTGTTTGTTTTTCGCAAAAACGTCCCCGCGGATCATTATTATTATTTACTATTTCCGCCGGGACTATTACTTTGGTCGTCTCGCAACCGGGACCTTCGCCGTAAATAAATCTACCTGGTATGCCGTATCCTGATGCGTTCCTCTCCTAGCGGTCGCTCACTCAGAGCCGTTAAAATATACCAAGGGTATAAAACTAAATGAGATTCACAGGGAAATAAGAATGAAGACCCAAAAAAAAAGAAACTACCTGTAGAATACAGTATTTTGCCCAAGTAACAAATCTTGTTTGGGCCAACAGGCCTGTTTCTTAGTGTGGGTTTCTTACTGGGTGTGGGCGGTGTGCTGTATTCTCTGTAGGAATCAAGGCGGACACTGGGTGTACTTCTGACTTCTGATGCCGTTGGGTAGAAATAACGAGACACCACTGCTGTACACACATTACACGTTTTTGCTCAGTAGAGCTGGCCATTTGTTCGGCATCCCCGTTCATTGGTCAACTACTCATTTTTTTTAAATATTTCATTGGTCACCACACTCACCAGCATGAACACACAGGTCAATGTGGGATCAGGATTTTGTGGTGTGTTGACCAACGAAACATCCCGGAAACTCGTATCATAGTGACCAATCAATGGGGAATGTCAAATACAGCAGTGGGTAGACTAATCGGGACCTAACAGCGGCCACAACGGCATGTCACGAAAAAAAAACCTGTAAAAAAGGAGCGTTATTCCTTGTATCCCCCAAACCACTCTTAGATCGAGTATTTATGTAACGCCTCTGCACCACTAAGAAAACCCGAATAAAGGCGCGGGTGCCATACGTATAACAGAGCGGTCTGCCATCATGCCCTGCGCAGTGCGCAAGCGGGTGTGCTAGGGGGCGTCGGGACCCACCTTAACCAACTTTCAACTCGGGTACAAGTCGCGTATAAAATGCTGTAGCGATGAACAATCGTGTTCCGCTCGCTTTTTTACTCTTGTTTTGGCTCGTCATGGGGTGCTACTAAACTCGGGCAACCCACTGCTTGCCCGTAAGTGGAAAGCTTAAAAAGCTCTACGTACGGAGGGCTCTCCTGAGAGGCTCTACAGGTATCCCTTGACAGCTATTTTTGTGATGTTGTGGTCCTTCTTACAGTAGTTGTGAATGTAATCGTACCTTTCGTCCTCTTGAGCTGAGAAACACCGAGCTTGTTTGTGGGCTTGCTTGTGAGAAGGGCGGGGCGTGCAGCCGTCAGTGGCGCGCTAAGCCGCGTTTTCGCTTGGTGAAATATGCTGGTACTACAGCAGTGCTTGGCAGTGGCAGCCGCTTGGCAGTACAGGGTATAACATAACCATCAATAGCTACGCATGGAAGCTCGTTGAGCCCCTGCTACAAAGGAGCAGCAGTATCAATAGTAGTATATAGCGTAAAGCACGAGTTGCAAGGGTTTGTAAACGCTACACAGATGCTCCGAGTATACTCGATACTCCGAGTATACTCGGAGTATCGAGTATTTTTCGTACTCCGAGTACTGAGAGTATTAAGAGTACTGGTGGCCTAAATACTCGGAATACTTGAAGTATGAGCAGTACTGAAGGCCCAAATATTCCGAGTACTGGGAGCATGAGCAGTACTTATACTCGAGTACAAGCAGTACTCGGAGTACATACATCTAAATTACTCGGAGTACTCCGAGTATCGAGAGTATTGAACACCGAAATACTGCGAGTACACAAAGTACCTGGAGTATTTTTTTCTCTAAAATACTATAATTATACTCGCAGGTAATGGGAGCATCTGTGAATTTTGAAATGCTATAAACGCCAGCCACATGCTCCCAGAACCTGGGAGGAATGACGGCCGAGTCTTTAGAATGATGCAAAGATGTTCCTAACGTACTTCACACTCCGAGTATACTCCGAGTATCGAGTACATTGCGTACTCCGAGTACTCAGAGTATTAGAGTACTGGCGGCCTGAATAGTCGGAGTACTTGGAGTATGAGCAGTACTGAAGCCCCAAACACTACAGTACTGAAGCCTCAAATACTCGGAGTACAAGGAGTATCCGCAGTATCGGACCCCGACATACTCCGAGTACAAGCAGTATCGAGAGTGTTCATACCCGAAATACTCCGAGTACGAGCAGTATCCCGGAGTATCGAACCCCGAAATACTCCCGAGTACACGAAGTACCTGAAGTATGTTATCTCCAATACTCCTTTCTTTACTCCAAGGTACTCGGAGCATCTGTGAAACGCTACAAGGAGCAAAGCTTCGAACAAAGCTCATTGCACCTCTCGACTATACCAGGTAACTATATATTATTAATAGTAAGTACGCACACAAGACATACCAGGTACTGTAGTTCGTTAGACGTCTACCAACCACCGAGATAATACTGCTGGTGCTGTGATACTGCTGTCACGATACTATCACACTTTCATCTTTCACCTTTCACCCCCCCCTCCCCCCCTCCCCCCCAGTTCCCAGTAAAACAAACGTGGACGTTAACGTCGGTGGTGGGCGGTGGCGGTACGACGGAATCACGACACAAAACGACGACGAACAAAACAACTACGACCTGGTACGAGTACGTACGTACCATATACGAGAGTAAGAGTTGGAAGGGCTGCAAAATCACCATCACAACTCGTACGAGATACTTGCCGGATTGCGACTTTTGTCGCTCGTTCACGTCTCCCCCCCAGCCCCCATCTCTCCCGCCACCGTTTTAAGTTCCCTCTCACCTTTCAAGCGCTTTCGGGGCGGTTCCCGGCCCTCTGATCCTCCCTGTCCGGGAGGTGTGCCTGTCATGGTGCGCCAACGTCAACCATCATGACCGCGAGTAAGGAAGAGGCTCGCAAAGGAACAAACTGCTGCACGTACCCTGTATACCGGTACGTACCCGGTACGTATGATACGACGCTGCGTTCTTGCCGCTTGACACCACTTACCAGTATCATTTTATCATTGGTGCGGCGATGTATATGAAGGCCTAGCCTTCAAACTACCAGGTACGTGCATAAATCCGCGCGATTTGTTTCCGGTTAGAACAGCATCGTGGACAGCCAGTCATTGTTTGTGCTGCCGCCATGAGTGGACTGCTGCTGCTGTGCACAAGGGACGAGGGGCAAGGGGGACGAAACCATCCCGTCCTTGACGATGTTTCTGTCTTCTGGTACACAAGAAGAGTAGTAGTAGCAGCAGAAGATGCGGTGCAAACTCGACGTGCGGGTTTAAATTTAGAAAATTGCGTGGCCAGGCTCTAGAGCGTTAAAGCACCAGCAGGCACGTTTGCGACTGTACAAATGGGCCAGGCTTCAGTCAGGTAGTTGCTGCTACACCACCTCTTCGCGATCATAACCGCACGGTGCTCGCGAGAGCTGGCTCAGGCACTGCAAAAGGTGCAATACATGGAAGCTTCACCACGCAAAGCCAAGCTTTGATACACAATATTTTCCATACAAAAAGGGCTACCGGTACGTGGTAGCAAAGGTCTCGGTCAAGGCAATACACACGCTGAGATCGGGCATCTACATGGATTTCGCTATGCAAGCTCTACAGACTATTCTGACACACCTCGCCACCGAGCCGATGACATCGTCGTATCCCCCAGCTGGAATTTCCTAGAGGGTATTTCCTCGCAGTATAAAAGTGGTGTTGTGGGTCAACCTCCAGGGGACATAAAATACTCTTCCCCAGGTTTCCATGATATTGCGTTGTTTTCTGCGTTTCTCACTTGCCACGCCCCTATTGGGCAGGACCCACCCTTTACCAATCCGGCGCGCCGACGAGCGACCTGCTCCGATTCACCAAAAATCGTCCGTCCCCGTCCCCGTTGACCTTTCCTGTTCTTACTCGCCGCATCCACCGACGCCTGGCCTTCACACCATAACGGTTTCCTTTCCCGACGACTGTTGGTTGGGGTGCCCCCAAGGTGAGACGCGTTCTGCCGAGCCCCAAAGAAGGAGGAAGCCCCAAAGCTTCCGTTCTGTCCGAAGCGAGTGGCGAGTGGCGAGCGCTCCTCGTTTGTTCGCTGTTAGGGATTTAAATTTAATTAACATGACATATCGATCGCGCTCGAGCGCACAGAGGTGTAGATATCATCCATGTGATCCATGAAGTTGGCAAGTACGTAGTCTGAGTGAGGGAGCGGCGGAAGCAGCGACTTGCCGTTTTTGGCGCTGCCTCGACAAGCAGAATCCGCCCGAGAGGCACTAAATATATCGTTGCTCCGATGCCCCTGCCTTGTGTTTTGCACCTTGGTTGCTGCTGTTGTTTGTATACGTGCAGGGGAAGAAGCTTGACAGAAGAAGCAAGGCTGTAGGCGTAGCTCGATGGATGTGACCCAGCAGCAGGCGGTCCAGCTGGTGGCCCCGCCTCCACCTGCGCACGAGCCCCCGGTGCCTAAGCCTCACGTCGCATTAGGAGGCCACCAGCAAGTGCATGCACCTGCTGCGGGCCTGCCGGATGCCCCACAGCAGCAGCAGCAGCCAGACTCGGCAGGGACTCCACCATCACCCCCAGAGCAACAGGCCGACCAGCAGCAGCAACCGCAACACCAACCACAGCAACAGCCACCTCAACCACAGCAGCAGCAGCAGCAGCCAGCTTTGGCTGTGCCAGCGGTACCCCAAGAGGCTTCCCAGCAGCAGCAGCAGGAGCAGCAGCAACAACAACAGCAACAACAACAACAACAACAACAACAACAACAACAATTGCAGCAGCAGCAACAGCAACAACTGCAGCAGCAGCAGCAGCAGCAACAACAGCCTCAGCAGTACCACCACCACCAGCAACAACAACCTCCGCCCACCTCGGCAGAGCAGCAGTTTCAACAGGCTTTAGAGCACCACCAACAGCAGCTCCGACAGCAGCAGCTCCAGCAGCAGCAAATACAGCAGCAACTACAGCAGCAGCAACAACAGCAGCAGCAGCAGCAGCAGCAGCAGCAGCAGCAACAACAACAACAGCAACAACAGCAGCAGCAGCAGCAAGCTCAAGCCGTTCCGCGACAGGGTCCGGGAGGAGCAGGAGCAGGAGCAGGGGCAGGAGGAGAGGGGGTAGAAGGCGGTGATGAGCAGCAGCAGCAGCAGCAGCAGCAGCAGCCACAGCCGCAGCAGCAGCCACCGCAACCGAATATGGCTGCGCCCATGTCTGCCCAACAGCAGCAGCTCATGGTGAGATGAGATTTACGCTCACGTTCTTGCGGCGATTGATTGCCTTTGCCCTTTGACCCTGTCGGCGTTCCGCTGAACAAAACCAACCAACACCTTAATTAGCCCGGAAGACGGCATGGTGGTGTGTTGGTATTCAATAGTTGGTAGTTGGTACTCGTAAAGCAGCGGAAGAGGGATGGTTTGCTTTTTGTTCAGCAGCACCTTTGAGTTGTACAGCAGCAGTACGAGTACAGGTAGCAGTACGTACGGGACACCTATTATACGATTGATACTCTGTTGTAACATGAAACAGGAAAGCTGGCCCTGTGACTGGCTTTTTTATTTGAGAG
Source organism: Saccharina japonica (assembly GCA_008828725.1). Classification (NCBI taxonomy): domain Eukaryota; class Phaeophyceae; order Laminariales; family Laminariaceae; genus Saccharina; species Saccharina japonica. The sequence continues at coordinate 237,023 of MEHQ01003840.1, read as the reverse complement.
AAGTTCTTGGCTTCCTTTGCTTTCTTCTTTCTTCGCGACTACTTGCTTCCTGTATTTGTTTTCTATGCCTTGCAGATCAGCGTATTCGGAGGGGTTTCCTGCGCGCGGTCTAAACCCTACACTGAAATCAAGCAAACATATCAACACTAATTTCAAGACAACAATTTCCACACTATTTTCAAGATTTTTGTTTTCAGACTAAAATTAATTTTTTTTTCAAAGAGTTTAAAAAAAGTGAAATATTATACGTACGGATAGATGTCGTACGTGAAAAATTTGTATACACTATACTACTGCTGTGTATACTATTATAAGTACTGGTGGTGGTTTTATTCGGTAGAGACTCAGCGAAGAAATTGTCCGGTGCTACCGGTTTTCCGGTTTTATCCGGTTTTCGGTTAACCGGTTTAAACCGGCGAAAAAAAACGCGTTTTTTTTTTCAAAAACCGACTACTCGTACACGCCTGCTGGGTTTCCAAAAACCGGTTTAAACCGGTTTTTTTTTAATGGTCATTTGGGGGTATACCCCCTGGTTTTACGGCCATTTGGGGGTAGGGTCAAAATGCGCCCGCGGAACGCGCTCCCGCGGTCCCAAACAGGCCTCAAATGCCATTCCGAAGCCCTGGCGAGATGCCCGAAGCCCATGCCAAGCACACACACAACTTTTTGTTTTTTTTCAGGCACGTCCTTGGGCCTAACGGGACGGCGGCGCACGAGGGAGCAAACGAAGTCCCCCCTTTGACCACATCTTGGGGGGGGATAACCCCACGTACCTACTAAATTTATCTACTCCCCCCGATTGACCACTTTTTTCACCCCGTTTGACCAAAACCATACCCCCTTTTGACCATCTGCGACAGCCTCAAAAACGACTACAGAAGTACGTATCCACGTCACCGCCCAACAGCCCGAATAGATCACGGGGCGGAACATCCAGAACTTGCGAGTAGTCGGGATCGTTTGCCTCCCAAGAAATAAAGATCGGCACAACTATACAAATCAAATCTTTATAGACGATATGAAGATATCGGCTCTTCTGAGACAACATGACGGTGATGGGGGAATCAGAACACATACGAGTACGTGTATACTCGGCGTATGGGTCGTGAGTTGCTGGGTGCTTGGTGCTTGGTGCTTCGTTCCTGGGTGCTGTGGGTCATGGATGCGCGGTGTTGGGTTGTTGGACGGGAGGGGTCTTTGGGACACGAGCAACATCAAGCGCAACGACGGTCGTTAGTCTTCTTGAGAAGTGCTTTCCTCCTGTCCCCAACGTATCCATCCCCGACGGCAGGCTGGTGTGTTCGAGTACAGATCACCAGGATCACACCCAGCAACCAAGCACCAAGCACCAAGCACCCAGCAACCCACGACCCATACGCCGAGTATATACGTATGTGTTCTGATTCCCCCATCACCATAGCAACCAAGAACCAAGCACCAAGCACCCAGCAACTCACGACCCATACGCCGAGTATACACGTACTCGTATGTGTTCTGATTCCCCCATCACCGTCATGTTTTCTCAGAAGAGCCGATATCTTCATATCGTCTATAAAGATTTGATTTGTATAGTTGTGCCGATATTTATTTCTTGGGAGGCAAACGATCCCGACTACTCGCAAGTTCTGGGTATTCCGTCCCGTGGTCTGTTCGGGCTGTTGGGCGGTGACGACGCGGATACGTACTGCTGTAGTCGTTTTTGAAGCTGTCACAGATGGTCAAAAGGGGGTATGGTTTCGGTCAAACGGGGTGAAAAAAGTGGTCAATCGGGGGGAGTAGATAAATTTAGTAGGTACGTGGGGTTATCCCCCCCCAAGATGTGGTCAAAGGGGGGACTTCGTTTGCTCCCTCGTGCGCCGCCGTCCCGTTAGGCCCAAGGACGCACCTGAAAAAAAACTAAAAGTTGTGTGCGTGCTTGGCATGGGCTTCGGGCATCTCGCCAGGGCTTCGGAATGGTATTTGAGGCCTGTTTGGGACCGCGGGAGCGCGTTCCGCGGGCGCATTTTGACCCTACCCCCAAATGGCCGTAAAACCAGGGGGTATACCCCCAAATGACCATTTACCTTTTTTTTTTTAACGGTGCCCACCTCTAGTCGTAGCTTTGTGATCACAGAACTGGTATCTCTAGGATGAAGAATCGGCACAGACACTGGGTGTGCTGGATGTCGACGGGGGTAGAAAGGACGGTTTAATGTGAAGAACACACACACACCTAGTACTGTGGAGGCTGCAGACAGGGTATCGCAGAGGAAAATTCGCATCTTACCAGATTTTGGCAGGGGGGGGGGGTGGTAGGCATGCGTCCCCTACTTTAACGCCTTGCAAGTTTCCAAGTTTCCGGTTTTGGCGAGCGATTTCCGCGTTATGCTATTTCCGGTTATAACCGAGGGGTTTCCAACCCCATTTCCGGTTATATACACATTCCTGCTTTTACGACAAACATGAAGTGCGACGTTTTTTTTCTTTGGTTGTGGAGCGTGAAGCGAAAAGTCGTTCAGCAGTAGCTTCGCTTTTGGTGTACGTATGTGCCCCGACGGCCTGTCTGACGAATCTGTCCCCCTGTCCCCTTGTTATTTTTCCGCGTGTTTGCCCCTCTTCAGCAGAACATGTACATGACCGCGATGTCCCAGAACCCCGCGGCGATGATGCTGATGCCGTACATGACGCAATATCCCATGTACAGTCGACTGGCGCTGCCGACAGATGTGGGTGCTCCATTCCTATATATGCTTTCGTATCATGTCATATACTGAACAAGAAGTATACGGTTAGAATGGGCAAAACATACCCACCCTGCGGCAAGGCGACGAGCGTTTCGCTTTTCTTCGCTGGTCGTAGCCCTGCTCATTGTGGCGTTTCTTTTTTGTTACTTGTTGCATATACGAAGTGTAGAGTTGTGTACCTTCGAGGGCTTTCTGGGTTGTGTTTACCGCTGTGTTGTTCCGGTTTGCAAGCGATACACGTTTTGTGCTACGTATTGTATATATGCACGAGTTCGTTTTTTTTTTTCTTTTAATGTTTTTTTTGGGGAAATGGTCATTTGGGGATATACCCCCTGGTTTTACGGCCATTTGGGGGTAGGGTCAAAATGCGCCCGCGGAACGTGCTCCCGCGGGCCCAAACAGGCCTCAAACGCCATTCCGCGGGCGCATTTTGACCCTATCCCCAAATGGCCGTAAAAACAGGGGGTATACCCCCAAATGACCTTTTCCCTTTTTTTTTTTACAAATATACTAAAAAATTCGACCCACGTGGGCTTCGAGCCCCAGAAGCAACTCTTAGTAGCATTCGAGGGTATCACTATTATAAACCATCGGGGCGACCGACTGCGAACGATATTTTTGATACGGCGTTTGCAGCGAAGCAACCAGTGAAAGTGCAAAGTGGTTCCGATTGCACCCCTCTTCGAACGGGCGGATCCTCCGACTGTTTGTGATGTGTTTCGTTTTTTTGCCGTTTTGATTTTATTTATTTATTTATTTTTATCCTCCGGCGGATGGGTCAAAATAAAGCTTACGCCCTCCACACACTTCCACGTCTCACTTCGTGTCGTGTGTCAATTCACTCCATGCCCCCTCGGAAGTATCAGCCCTTGCTGTCTACGACTCAGGAGACTTGAGCATGTTGACCCGACCTGACCCCCGAAGGGGCCCGGTGCGGTGGGGATAGCCACCCGAAGAGTAAACTCTCCGGGTAGTGTGGAACTTGCCGCAGCTCATCCACTAACAAAAACCCAGGCCAAGAAGCCTTCCCGCCAGACTCGGATCATTTACGATCCACCCTACCCGTTTGGGCGTTGGTCCCGTTTTGATGTGCTACGACTTCGTATACGTTCGTATTCCATCGTTTTTTGCCCCCCCTTTAGTTTTTTTTTACAAAACCGACGTTGATTGGTGGTGTGGCTGGGATCGATTGTCCGCAATTGGGTAGTTGGTAGTTGGTAGACCAAAACATACCGCAAGAAAACGCGGCGCAACCGGAAGGCTGTCTGTCGTCCGTTGGGGCAAGCCAGCGAGGCGGGGAACCCACCCACCCACCCACCCACTAACTCGACCGAAAATATGTATGTATCCGTTGGTGCTCTGAGCCGTTGCGTGCGCGCGCGCAGGCGAAGCACCCACCCACCCACCCACCCACCCGCCCACTTACTCTCTCACTAACTCAACTGAAGAGGTATATACATGTATCCGTTGGCGAACCGCCCGCCGTCAAAGAACCTACCTACCCACCCACCCACGGGGGGGGGGGCGTGAAAACAAATCGGGTGTATGTTTTGTAGAGCCTCGTGGTGTACCGTTATTTTCTCCTTTTATGCGTGTTTGTCGTATTTGCATGAGAACGTGCGATGTACGGCGCTTGGCGTTTTCTTGGTGCGGAAGACCTCGTACGTGCGGTTTAAAGCAGACACCCCTCAGAATCGCAAGGAGTGTACCGGTAGGTAGCGAGGGGGGTGGGTGTCATACACGAGACTCCACAGCACACGTACCGCTCTGTTTTGCGCAAGGAGGTCGATATCGCGCTTGTCTTGGCTCCTGGGCTTGCAGGTGACTCAGGCGAAATTAAAATATCGTTTCTTCTCCATGTTACAACACCTTCCACGCTCAGTAACCACTCCACCTGTACCTATCCTCAGATTGCAACATGTTGCTTGCACGGTTAGATTCCAGCGTAAAACTGAATGCTCCATACAAAGCGCGCGGTCGGGGCGATTGCGTGGCGGCCATAAAGTCAGACCTCGTCCATTCTTTCACCCGCCGCCATCCCGACGCATCACCGACAAGCACTTTTTTTGTGAATTTATTTTTTCCGATTTTGTTGTTTGCCATCTCTCTGGTCTGCCATCTCTCTGGTCTGTGTGGTTCAACTCCTCGGCAGGTTTGGTTCTGCTCTGTCGTCGAAGCCTGAGCTGCTGCTCGTTTTCGCAGCTGTTGTGGTTTGGAACGGAGCGCTCACCTCCGCGTACGCCATGTGGGCGCAAACCCGGGGGCAGGCGTCAGTAGCCCCTAGTGAGGTGAGGAAGTGCACTTTTCGACGCATATTAAAATAGGGGTAATATTTTTTTTTGCCAAAATGTTTATGACTTACTATTAGTGACTATTACTGACTATTACTGACGGTTACTGACTATTACTGACGGTTACTGACTGTTACTGACTATTACTGACTACCAGGTATTGCTGAGTTGTTACTGACTATTACTGGCTGTTATTGACAATTACTGACTATTAATAGACTCCCTAAGTCAGAAAGTATTTTTAGAAAATGTGTTGTGGTTGCAATTACTTAGGCTTGTTCTTTTTTCCAACGGGTCCGGGCGCTTTTGAGGTTGTTGTTGTGACCACGGGCTAGATTTCAGGGACATGAGCTAATTTGAGACATCATCATCGTCATCACAATCCATAATTATCATCATCACATCGTCATCGTCATCATCAGTGTCATTATCATCATCGTCATCACAATCATCCTCATCAGCAGTATCATCTTCATCATCGTAATCATCATCATTTCCCCCCTGTTTATTATGCCCGTGGCCTTCTCTATCAGGCCAATTTGGTCTACTCGCTGCAGCCTCTGTGGTCCACGTTGTTCGCGGCGGTGCTCCTCAAGGTAAAGCGCGGGAGGGGGGTGGCTCGTTGCACGCGGCGGTAATTCATCCGCCCTTCGCCGCACAATAAACCCTCTCTCCCTCCCTCGTTTACTGTCCCTGTGGACTCTAGCCGTTTCGTTCGTGCGTGCCGCTTTATCTGTTAATTTCGACCAAAATAATTGATAGCCCACGCTAACTCCTCATACCATATTCTTTCATGCCGAGAATATTTTTTCCCGAAGCTGGGCCAAGGTTTGTGTATACAGCATACGACAACCCTCATGTATTTACACCAGTGTGTAGATAGTGGCAGCTGCCTTTCCTGTGCGCGTTTTTTGTTTGTCTGAGGTGGTTTTATCGGGGTACTCATTTGTTGCTTGCCTTAGTCAATTGTCCATTGACGACGCATCCCTTTCGAGACGGAGCACCGTTCTTACTCTTAATATAGATACCTCCAACACTTGGGCGCTCATCACGTTGTTTCCATACAATACATGAAGGGGGAGGGGGGGGGGGGGGGGGGCGTACTCATTTGTTGCTTGCCTTAGGGGCCGTTTGGTCGCATGTATCGTGCGCGCTTCTATGATGGTACTGCTTGCGTGTGCTGCTTCTAAGTGCCGCTTGCGAGTGCCACCTGCAAACGCCGCCATCCGGCTGGCGAGCGTTGGAGTCAAAGAGGTGTCTTTTGAACAGCTTTGGGGAGATAACGCGAGGGCCTGGGCTGTGTCTTTCGTAGCCGATGTGGATACCTCTGCGAGCCGTTCGAACAGTCTCACTATATACTGCTGTCGTCGTGAAAATCGGCCCTAGCGCTCCTCCACATGGCTGTTCGACGCGCCAACCATCGTACGCGGGCAGAGATTACTCGCCGTCTTCTCCCTTCACAGGTCTCTCTCTCTCTCTCTCTAGTCTAGCTAGCTCTCTCTACTCTATCCCTTTCTCTTATCTCTCTCTATCTCTATCTCTCTCTCACGCTCTCCCTCTCTTTTTCTCTCACTCTCTTCTCTCCCTCACTCTTTATCTCTCTCTCCCATCTCTCCACGCCTCTCTCCCTCTCCAGTCGTTCCTCCACAAGTCTCGACACGACCACGCTTGCCGCAGAGTCCGTGGGCCCGGGGGGCGCTTTCTCACGAAGGCGGAGCTTAACCAGTACCGCAAGCAGCTGGAGGCCCAAGACCCGGAGGGCAGTACTGCGCCGGCGCCGCTCCCTGGCGCGGGTAGATCGAAGCAGGTGCGCGGTCCAGTCCATCTCGTTTGCCGCCGAGGTGGCGAACAGGAACAAGCGAACACTTTTTTAATCATTATAAGCTGATCGATCGAAGCTGATCGATCGATCAATGCTGTGGGATCGGTCGATTAGACCGATCAATGCTGTTGAACCGATCAATGGGATCTATAATTGCTGTGTGTTGATAGATTGATCACGACGGGATTGTCGACGCTACTAGATCGATCGGTTAAAGCGACCAACGCTCTTGGGTCCATCGATTAGACCGATCAACGCTGATGCTGTAATGTGTTGCTTTCGACCGAGCGCCACAAGCAGTACGTAACGGCTCAAATTCTTATCTGAGACTGCGTCTGTCCTACTTTAATTTCGTTTCTTTTTTAAATGCTTTTTTTGTTTCCTTTGGGTACAAATCTGCCTATTTTTCTTTCATTTTTTCATACGGCTTTTTTTTTCAGTGATGTCACCTACCGTACAGCAGCCAGAACAAAAGTCACCCCGGGAGCGGGTTAGGTTGGGATTGTCGATAGGCAAGAGCCGTGGGCTCGCTGGTACCGCCTCTAGGCAAGCGCTACTCGTACAACAGTGAGGGCTATTGTCATAACAGGGCCGTCTGCACAGCAGAGTGATAAAAAACGGGGCAGTATGGAATATAGATCAGATTTACCCTTCGGTAAGTTCCGTCCGCCCATACCTCAGTGGTTTATACGAGTAAGGAAAGTGCCTTTTGGGAGGTATGGGTCGAAATCACTGGCTGGGGGGGGGAGGAAGGGAGGGAGGGAGTTTTATTTTTTATTTTTCCACCCGCCCACTTACTCTCTCACTAACTCAACTGAAGAGGTATATACATGTATCCGTTGGCGAACCGCCCGCCGTCAAAGAACCTACCTACCCACCCACCCACTCACTAACTCAACCGAATATATATATATATATATATCCGTTGGTGCTCCGAACCCTTGGGCGCGCGCTCTCGCGTTTTTCAGCAAGTGACGGAGGACCCACCCACGTACGTGAACGCGAAGCAATACCGGCGCATTATCAAGCGACGAGAGGCGAGGGCTAAGCTGGAGGCCCGTCGCAAGGTGGCCCCGCAGCGAAAGGTGGGCGAAATGGCGGCGGCGGCGGCGGCGGCGGCGGGGAGGGGGGGGGTTAGAGGACGGAGTAGACGACACCGCGGGTTTTATATGTGTATGTGGGGATGTTAGAGGCTTTTTTGGGGCAAGCGGTGCCGCAGAGGCGTATCGTTTTGCGGTGTACGTAGGGCCGGATGGATATAGCTGGTGTGCTGGTTGTGAAGTACCGCAGGCGCGTGTGCGGGTGGGGGGGGGGGGTGGCGTCTGATCGCGGTGTGTCCGTGGCTGTGTACGTTGTGCTGTACGTTGGTGCTGCTCGCTAGTGCCGCTTGTAAGTTGGACCACGGCGGCGTTGGGGGGGGGGGGGGTGGAGAGGAGGGGAGGGGGAGGGGGGGGGGTACTCTTTGTTGCTTGCCTTAGTCAATTGTCGCATTGACGACGCATCCTTTCGAGAGCGGAGCACCGTTCTTACTCTTAATATAGATACCTCAACACTTGGGCGCTCATCACGTTGTTTCCATACAATAGCATGAGGGGGAGGGGGGCGGGGGGGGGGGGCGGAGGTGGGGGGGCGGGGGGGGGGGGGGGGGAGGGGGGCGTACTCATTTGTTGCTTGCCTTAGGGGCCGTTTGGTCGCATGTATCGTGCGCGCTTCTATGATGGTACTGCTTGCGTGTGCTGCTTCTAAGTGCCGCTTGCGAGTGCCACCTGCAAACGCCGCCATCCGGCTGGCGAGCGTTGGAGTCAAAGAGGTGTCTTTTGAACAGCTTTGGGGAGATAACGCGAGGGCCTGGGCTGTGTCTTTCGTAGCCGATGTAGATACCTCTGCGAGCCGTTCGAACAGTCTCACTATATACTGCTGTCGTCGTGAAAATCGGCCCTAGCGCTCCTCCACATGGCTGTTCGACGCGCCAACCATCGTACGCGGGCAGAGATTACTCGCCGTCTTCTCCCTTCACAGGTCTCTCTCTCTCTCTCTCTAGTCTAGCTAGCTCTCTCTACTCTATCCCTTTCTCTTATCTCTCTCTATCTCTATCTCTCTCTCACGCTCTCCCTCTCTTTTTCTCTCACTCTCTTCTCTCCCTCACTCTTTATCTCTCTCTCCCATCTCTCCACGCCTCTCTCCCTCTCCAGTCGTTCCTCCACAAGTCTCGACACGACCACGCTTGCCGCAGAGTCCGTGGGCCCGGGGGGCGCTTTCTCACGAAGGCGGAGCTTAACCAGTACCGCAAGCAGCTGGAGGCCCAAGACCCGGAGGGCAGTACTGCGCCGGCGCCGCTCCCTGGCGCGGGTAGATCGAAGCAGGTGCGCGGTCCAGTCCATCTCGTTTGCCGCCGAGGTGGCGAACAGGAACAAGCGAACACTTTTTTAATCATTATAAGCTGATCGATCGAAGCTGATCGATCGATCAATGCTGTGGGATCGGTCGATTAGACCGATCAATGCTGTTGAACCGATCAATGGGATCTATAATTGCTGTGTGTTGATAGATTGATCACGACGGGATTGTCGACGCTACTAGATCGATCGGTTAAAGCGACCAACGCTCTTGGGTCCATCGATTAGACCGATCAACGCTGATGCTGTAATGTGTTGCTTTCGACCGAGCGCCACAAGCAGTACGTAACGGCTCAAATTCTTATCTGAGACTGCGTCTGTCCTACTTTAATTTCGTTTCTTTTTTAAATGCTTTTTTTGTTTGCTTTTGTGTACAAATCTGCCTATTTTTCTTTCATTTTTTCATACGGCTTTTTTTTTCAGTGATGTCACCTACCGTACAGCAGCCAGAACAAAAGTCACCCCGGGAGCGGGTTAGGTTGGGATTGTCGATAGGCAAGAGCCGTGGGCTCGCTGGTACCGCCTCTAGGCAAGCGCTACTCGTACAACAGTGAGGGCTATTGTCATAACAGGGCCGTCTGCACAGCAGAGTGATAAAAAACGGGGCAGTATGGAATATAGATCAGATTTACCCTTCGGTAAGTTCCGTCCGCCCATACCTCAGTGGTTTATACGAGTAAGGAAAGTGCCTTTTGGGAGGTATGGGTCGAAATCACTGGCTGGGGGGGGGAGGAAGGGAGGGAGGGAGTTTTATTTTTTATTTTTCCACTATTACGTTGTGTCATCTTAGACCTGAGGTATATAGTACGAAGTATATAGTCACGAACCATCGGGAAAGTTAGTATCGGAATTTCAGCTGTGTTTTGAGGAATTTGTGTCCGTTTTCAACCATTCTGTCGAACTGGAACTTGCTGTATTATACACGGCGCTGCTGCCCCTGGTATTTTCCCCTTCCAGTATGTTTATATAGGTGCAAGCGTGCACAGGGATGCAGTAGTACCCCCTTCTCGCCTTGTCACCCTTCATGACTCCGACACCCTACCCTCACCACCTCCCCCCCCTCACGCGCTTGGTGCATGCAATGTCTGCCTGGTCGATGGAAAACCGACTTGCTCCGCCCCGGCATTGTTGGGATGCGAAGGTCTATGGCGCAATTCGAGTACGGCCATGCATAACATGAGTACACCCCGCCTTACTATGATACCCTCACCTTCCCCCGTCCCCCGTCCCCCGCCCGGAATACGCAGGCCCCTCCTCCCGCCCCCCTTCATTTGGGTGGCTTACCCTCCCCAACCTCCTCCGCCTCCACTTCTTCCTCTAAGCCGCCGGTAGTCCCACCGATGGCTTCGGCCGACTCGGGACCGTTAAGCTACGCTAAGTCGACGGCGGTGCCGACGCCCGTGGACTCGATTGCGTACGATAACTCTCCCACGGCGCCCGTGCTTCCCCCCCCCGCGCCTTCGCCGTCACCGCCGCCTGTACCGGTGAGCAACCCCGACGCGCTTGGGGTTGGAGGAAAGGGGGCGGCGCATGCCGAGGAAGCAGTAGGAGGGGGCGGGGGGGCACCGGCAGCGGCGGCTGCTGCGGCGGCTGCGGCGGCGGCATCGGCGGCGGCCGCGGCAGCAGCAGCGGCATCATCAGCCGCAGCCGCTGCTGCTGGTGGTGGTGGTGAAGGTGGGTTGGCTCCTAGCAGCGCGGTCGTTAATGGGAGCGGCAGGTGACCCTCAAGTTACTTTTTGTTTATGGTTTTCTTCTCTCCCCCACGAATTGGGAGGGATGTTAGGGTCGGGGCTTGGTTTGGTTGGGTTGGTTGGTCGAAGCCGCGAGAGGGCAGAGAGGGATCGACGGGTGAGGAGGGGGGGGAGAGCAGGAGAAAGAGCTTTTGCCGAGGAGCCCTGTCTCGAGGAAGACAAGGGGCTGTAAAGGAAAAGGGGGGCGTCGAAGACCTCTAACAGCTGCTGCTACTCTTGGCGGTGTTGCTGGAGGCGGCGACGGGAGGGCTGCTGCGCCCCCACCCCCCCCCCCAAGCCCAGCTCGCTCATAGGTCTTGTACTGCGCACGGTACAGCTCGTGAGGGGGTGAAGAGGAGGCAGTGCTTGAGGGCTAGTGCTGTTGTTTCGGCTTACAGCAAGGAGTGTGTAATGCCGGCGTTCGGTTGTCCAATCGTTGTGATGTGCGTCTGAACTGAAATATGTGATCGCTGATCGCGTGCGTCGAGGTTGAGGAAAGGGGGGCTGTTGGGGGGGGTGCCCCGCGAAGGGGGTGCCCAGGGAGAAAGTACCCCGGAAGTACTGCTGTAGGTGCAGGTGCCCCGGAGAAGGAAGAGTGACAAGGGTGAGGGGTTTGTATTTTTCTCGTTTTTCCTTTGTCGCAGAAGCGTTTGTTGAATGTTGGGAGCACCGGTGACACCGTAAGGTCGGCGCGGCGCGAAATATTTGGTGGGTCAGCGGTACGGTACGGTACCCGCTGTGGGGGGCGCAGCAGGTAGCGCGCCGTGTTATGGTGGCTGGCGTAGTCACACACACGCGGGTGGGGCGATGGTCGTGGTGGTGGGTGTTGGTGGCGGTGGGGGCACGCAATGAGATCCCGGGTGGTTTTTTTGTTTCTCTCACTTTTTGTGCTCCGTTTTTTTCCTGCGCTGCTGTGCTCTCTATAGCATGGACAGAGAACCAGCACGGTCGAACTGGAGGACGAGTCTTTGTGGTGTTTTTTTTTTTTTTTTTTTTTTGCGTTTCTTGAGAGCTCTGCTCCGCCGCCGGCCCGGCAATCGTTTTGCCGTATATTCGAAGGTGTGATAGTAGTCCATATATATGTTTTAGGTTATAGTCTCCTTCTCGCGCGTTGTGTGTAAGAGCGAGAGGAGGAGAGGGGGTGGGCGGAGAGGGGGGGGGGGGGTGGTCTTGAAACAAGGGCCCCGTCTCGTGGCGGCTGTTAAAAAAAATGACAGATTAAATATGTGGCAACAAAACAGGCGCGTCCGAGATTTTGTATCCCGTCATTCTGACATTTCTGGGTCTCTTCTGTGTTCGTACAGCAATGCGTACTTCTACGTTTGTGTTGATTGTTTTCTACGTTACCAGTATACAAGTACCTGGTATGTTTTTACGTTAGATGCCGTAGGGTAGGGTAGGGTAGGTGTGTGTGTGTGTGTTTTTTTTTTCGTGCTTTTAACCCCGATGGGAGCCCAATCATTTTATGCCCGGTATCTGGTATCACGTACGTACCAGGTACTTTTCTTCTTTTTTGCAGTACGTGGTACCATTTCTGGACGGAAAAGGTAAGGACCGGTATGGGCTATGACCCTACAAAAGGGTACGTATACCTTTTTGTTTTTGCAGTAGTACGTGGTATCATTTATGGACGGAAAAGGTAAGGACCGGTATGGGCTATAAGACCCTCCAAAAGACCCCCCAAAGTTTTTGGAGGGTCATAGCCCATAAGGTAACGACCATTTGGCTTTCTGAACTACAGTAGGCCGGACAAGTCACGATCTACTACAGGAGATCATGTACAGCGGGTGGGTCCTAAACCTGCCGTTCTGAGAGAATGCTGTGCGGGATCTGTATGGTACAGATCCAAGCCAGGAAACTTGTCCTAGATCATGCAGTTTATATATATGTCTCCCCCCCCCCTGCCCCCCCCTTTAACAATTATAAAGGATAAAACATTGTTGTTCTTACTAATTGCCACTAAACATACCTTATAGGTACAAATAAATAATGCACACTATCAAAAACCCAAATCACTCATTAATTAAAAATTCATCCGGGTGCTTTTAAGTTGTACTCCATAACCTGTCCTCACACACCTCTTCTTATATACCAGACATGGCTACAAATAGTAGAACCCCTCTATCACGTAAACTCGTCGGAACACTATAGTATACCTGGTACGTTTATTTCAGACTGTTTAATTTTAATTTTTATTTGATTTAATTTTTCCTTCCCCCACAAATAGACACACACTTCCTGAATTCTACAGCCTCAGATTGTGTCCCCCTCATACGGGATGTACATCCTACATGAGGACATTTAAAATCCGTAAGTACGCGCGATCGAAGTATTACACTCAGCTAGAAAATATGAGCTTCGACGAAATCCTCGAGCTCACAGCTGTTGTTTTTTATTTTTTAAATATATACCATACTCATAATGTTTATGCTCGTGACGAAGGGGCGGAGCTAGCGCAACGCTTAATATACTTATTTGCGGCCGCTGTTCTGTTTGTTTCCCTATTGTACTTAGAGGCACTCCAAGAATTTATTCCCACCACCCCCCCCGGGCTGCTTTTGGCCCCCCCCCCCGTTGCTGGCTCCGTTATCGGAAGTGGTCCGTGGTCGAATGATCAAATGACTAAGGACAAGCAACAAATGAGTACGCCCCCCCTCCCTTGCTGTTCCCTTCTTTGAAGAGATCTGGCGCACATGATCTAAAATGCTTAAGGCAAGCAACAAATGAGTCTACGCCCCCCCCCCCCCCCCCCCCTGCTGATTGAGTAACCACCCGGAGGCGAGCTAGGAGGCTTTTTCCTTTCCGGGATTGCCTTGTCCCGCGCTGGTCTAACCGCGGGCAGGGGGGGTGAAAGGCGAGGGCCGGGCGACCGGGTTAACCGGCGCGAGTTTTCTGTACAATGCTGCGACCTCAGTGGTCGGTTGTGGTCCTACTCGTAGAGAGAATTAGGGATTTTTTGTGAGCGCATTTTTCTCTAGGACGTACCGCTGTAGGTACTTGGGGGGTGCTGTGCTCGCAGCCCCGGGGTTCAGCTGGTCCTGTGTTGTTTGTTTTTGTGTTGGTGGTTGGTGGTGGTGGTGGTGATGCTGTTGTCGCCTTCGTCGCGCTGCTGCTTATAGCTCTGTTGCGCTGCTATAGGGGTGAAGACGCGCGAGAATCGTTCTGCAGCCGCAGCTACGACGGTTTTTGCTTGAAAGCGCGTTTCTTGAGAGCTCTGCTCCGCCGCCGGCCCGGCAATCGTTTTGCCGTATATTCGAAGGTGTGATAGTAGTCCATATATATGTTTTAGGTTATAGTCTCCTTCTCGCGCGTTGTGTGTAAGAGCGAGAGGAGGAGAGGGGGTGGGCGGAGAGGGGGGGGGGGGGTGGTCTTGAAACAAGGGCCCCGTCTCGTGGCGGCTGTTAAAAAAAATGACAGATTAAATATGTGGCAACAAAACAGGCGCGTCCGAGATTTTGTATCCCGTCATTCTGACATTTCTGGGTCTCTTCTGTGTTCGTACAGCAATGCGTACTTCTACGTTTGTGTTGATTGTTTTCTACGTTACCAGTATACAAGTACCTGGTATGTTTTTACGTTAGATGCCGTAGGGTAGGGTAGGGTAGGTGTGTGTGTGTGTGTTTTTTTTTTCGTGCTTTTAACCCCGATGGGAGCCCAATCATTTTATGCCCGGTATCTGGTATCACGTACGTAACACTTCCTGAATTCTACAGCCTCAGATTGTGTCCCCCTCATACGGGATGTACATCCTACATGAGGACATATAAAATCCGTAAGTACGCGCGATCGAAGTATTACACTCAGCTAGCAAAGATGAGTTTCGACGAAATCCTCGAGCTCACAGCTTGTCACAGCTGTTGTTTTTTTAATTTTTTAATATATATGCCCCCCACCCGACAACGTGAGCTAGATCATACAGATCATGCAGATCATACAGATCATACAGATCATGAAGATGATCTGTCCGAGGTGTGAAATGTTCCTTTATTTTTTCCGTGGTGGTGACGGGAGCGTCCAACCTTTTCATAACTTTCCAGTACAACACTGGGGAACAGCACGGCGACGCATATATATTCCCGCTGATCTAAAGTTCTGTTTATTGGGCTGTTCCACGCTCTGGTCAGGTCAAACCTCGCGGGTCGGGTCGGGTCGGGTACGGGTGGCCTGATCCGATAAGTGAGATTTTGAAAAACCTCCTGACCCCACCCGACTCGCCCCGACCCGTGAGATTTGGAAGACCTCCTGAACCCGACCCGCGCGGGCCGGGTCGGGTCACGACCCGTGAAGAGCTTAACCCTTTCGTGACTTGATTATAGTATAAGCGACAAGCGCGGTCGTGCCAACCATCCAGGGAGAGCGTGCAACAGCAGTAGTAGTACGAGTATATGGATCACCATGATGCTGGCTACGGGTGTGCCGTATATGTACAGTTAGTTTGTCGTTCCGTTATCAGACACGTCTTGTCTGTATCTCCCCTGTTCATATTACGGCGTACAGACCCTGTGCACAACATCTCATAATAACGGCAGGCTAAGATCCAGATGATCTACGCGTACTGTGTATAGATCGTGATCTGCCCCAGGTGTGTGGAACTTCTTGCTGTAACTTCATAATAGCTTGGGCAGTGTTAATCCCAACAGAGAAAGACGTTGTCGTGCTCGTACGTTTTTCGTACGTATGTATATACGTACCAGATAGATGGCAGAGATACAACGTCAAACGTCTTATTTCAGCACTTTGATCACTCAGTGATGGACAAAAAAAAAAAAAAAAACAGTAAAAGAACCTGCCGCTAGGAACCCGCGCAGCAAGATATTTGTTCACGTCGTCAACTTGTGTGCGTCGGGAGGCTTCGTTCGAACAAGAATCACCAGTCCTAATTTGGGTATCATCGTACGTCATGACGCGGTCGTTCGCAGACTGCTGTAAACACCCTATTTTTCGGCGCCGCGTAACTTAAACTGATTTCCGAAGAGTTTTTTTTTTTTTTTTTCCCATGCGCAGCTGTTGTTGTTGCTGCTGGTGTGAGTGCTGATGGTGATGCCGCCGTGATGCTGGTGGTTCGTTGGAGGCATGATGACTATCTCATCTCTCAAAAAAAATAACAGAGAGGCTATCATCTGCTGTTTCACCGTGTCATGCCTGGTGCTAAACTGTGTTATTCATTTGCGTAACAGGATCGAGAATTGCAATAACCGGGGTCAAGCATCACGGTCACGGCTAACCGTTAGGTAATCAAATTTCAAAGTGCCCCTAAAAAAAAAAACTACTCGTACGCACGTAGTGGTTTCGGATTTAGTCGCGACGGGAAACCAAACAAAAAACTCTTAGTAAAATTCGCAGTCGTTCCTATTTGTTTTATCAGATGCTGAAGGCGGGTCTTTCTAGTCCTGTGCGTTTCTGCCGCACGCCTCACCCTCCTCGTGACCGTCCACGACAACAAGTCCGCAACATTCAACAAACAACAGCAGCAGCAAACAGAAATCGCGTGCGGTGATAGTGCAGCACAGGGGCAAGCCAACCACAGGACACGAGAGGAATCGATTGGGCGGCCAGATACACCAAGGGCACCCACGAGGTCTTCTGCCTCCACCTGTCTGTACAAACTCCCTTTTGCCCCCCCCATTGTAGGGATGCGAGGGTCTATGGTCATATGACTACGGCCGTGCACAACATGAGTACACCCCCCCCCCCGCCCCCCCACTCACGCGCCGCCCCTCTCCCCCCCGCGCACGCCGAGCTGCCAATCACACACGTTCGTGGTACAAATGCCGACACTTCACGCCCCCCCCCCTCCCTAGCCAACCGTAACCGCGTGGCAGCTCAAACAAAGCTAAAAACAACTCAGCTCCACCGCTACACACAGCGAGCGGTAGACCACAACAAAAGCTAGGAAAGAAGGCTCAGGGCTATAGGCAACGCAACGAGGAAAACCAACGGCAGAGATGATCTGTCCGAGCGCTGTTTTAACCGTGGACTGTAACTCCTCGGTCCGATATATCGTATCAGCAAACCGCCGCCGCCGCCGCCGCCGCCGCCGCCGCCACCACCGCCATCGCCACCGCCAGCGTCACCGCCGCCGCCATCACTAACCGCCACACGCCAATCGCTAACCCTAACCCCGCACTACCAGCGGCACCAGTTCGCCCGGAGCAAACAAAGCACTCGGTCCGCACGCCGTCCAGCAAGAGAACCCGCGGCAGAAGAAAGGCAAACGCGACAGACAAACGCCCTCGGCCCTTCCCCCCTCGTCCGGGATTTCTCCCTAACCTCAACAGTAAAACCTTGCCTCCACCTACCCGCCCAGTCTTCTGCCCCACCTAGGGTGGAAGCTGTTTAATCTAACTCCCCCCCAAAAAAAAAAAAAAACGGTCGAGGGAAACAAGTCACTCCGGCAGATGCGAGGGTCTATGGTCGTACGATTAACGCCATGATACGACATGGTAACGCCACGCACACCCCCGCCCACCAGCCTCGTCTAAACCGAGCCAATGGTGTATGGTCAGCTCGACAAAAAAAAAATGTAAAAAATACAAAAAGCAAACAATGCAAATACTGCTGGTAGAATCGAACACACACACAAAACAAAACTCGGAGAAACAACCTCAGAAACTCATCGAGCAAAAAAAAAAACTCGTGGAAAAAATTGAATAAAAAATGGAAAAACAAACACATGGCTCAACCTCAAAAAATCAAACTAAACAACAAAAATGCTGAATGCCGCAGACAACTATACTTTGTAGAAGAAAAAAAAAATGGGCAGCCCGTCCCTGTTATTTGAGGTTCGCTGCCCCGCTGTTGGCTGCTGCGATTTCTTCCCCTGACCGAAAATCGCTAAAATCCCAAAATACATAAAAAACAATAAAAAGGGGGGGATGGGGGGGGGGGGGGGGGGTACCAATCAACCTCGTCCCCGGTCCCCGGAGGGCAAGCAACTAAGAACAAAGGAAACCCCGATCACTGCTGTGCATCTCGCGGCTGCCCTGTTCATGTCGTGGCGTCGCCGGCACATTTGCTTCCCTTCTTTTTGGAGATGTGATAATTGATACTCAATATTTGAGATTCGAGATTCGAGATTTGACATTTTGGACATTCGAGATTTGACATTTGACATTTTGTGTTCACGGGGGGAAAAAAAAAAAAAAAAAAAAAAAA